>CAUYQV010179413.1:0-24420 GCA_963574575.1 Galagoides demidoff
TCTGAGTTTCTGTATCCAATCAGCCAATCTGTGTCTCTGTAGAGGACAATTTAAGCCATTCACATTGATAGAAATTATTGATAAGCCTGGTAAAATTTTGGACATCGAGTTGCTCGAAAGTCCAGTAGACATTTTTAATCCTTTTGCCATTGTGGAAGTTGGAATTTGATCAAAAGTTTCTCAGTGGGTTTACTTTTGTGATGGAGGATTGCACTGGTTATTATGGAGGATATGTTTGAGAATTTCCTGGAGTGCTGGTTTAGTTATGGCAAATTTCTTCAACATGTGACTGTCATTAAAGTATTTAGTTTCTCCATCATAGATAAAACTCAGTTTAGCTGGATACAGGATCCTGGGTTGAAAGTTATTTTGTTTTAGGAAATTAAAAGTTGATGACCATCCTTACCTAGCTTGAAAGGTTTCAGCTGAGAGATCTGCAGTCATCCTAATACTCTTCCCCTGTAGGTTATGGTTTTCTTACGTTTGACTGCTTTCAGAATTTTCTCTTTCATCTTAACTTTGGTGAAGTTAATTATGATGTGTCTGGGGGATGTCTTGTTCGGGTTGAGTCATGCTGGGGTTCTGAAGCTATCTGCTATCTGAATTTCAGAATCTCTTGGCATGTCTGGAAAGTTCTATTTCATAATTTCATGAAGAAAAGCCTCTGTGTTTTGTGAAGCAACTTCATCTCTTTCAGGGATTCCTATAAGGCGAATGTTAGTTTTCTTCGATTTATCCGAGAGTCCTCTGAGAGTGAGATCTGTTTTTCCTCTCCATTTATTTTGATCTTTGCACTCCTGGGCTTCTTCAAAAGCTTTGTCTTCAAAATCAGAGATCCTTTCTTCTTCCTGTTCCACTCTGTTATGAAGGGATTCCACTGTGTCTTTCAGATCCTTGAGGGCTGCAACCTCTTGTTTCAGTGTTTCAAAATCTTTGATCATTTTATCTTTGAAATCGTTAAGTTCTTGAGACATCTTTTGAATAATTTCTTGAACTCCTAATTCCTTCCTTTCTTCCATTCTGTTAATCTTATTTGCTATCCGTATTCTGAACTCGATTTCTGACATCTCAGCCATTTGCTTGTGGATGGGGTCTTCAATTGTGTCTGCCCCATTTTCCCTTGGAGGAGTTGATCTGTTCCGGTTATTCGAGTTGCCAGAGTTTTTCCACTGATTCTGCCCCATGCTGAGTTGACCTTGTTTGGAGACCTTATCAGAACCGTTCAGTTGGTGGCTTCTTCTGGTTGCCCAGAGAGACAAGCAGAGTGTGTCCGTTGTCTTCTACCAGTTCTCGGGTCCTGGAGCAGCCCGGGTGCAGTGGACTGGGAGCAGCTGCATGAGAGTGTGCGTGGCTGGATTAGACCTCGTTCAGCCTGCCGGGGTGACTGGGCGGGGGCGGGATACTGGTAGCAGCCGGATCAGTCTTAGTTGGGCCCCTCCGGGGCAACTGGTGGAACAGGAGAACTGTAGTGGCTAGATCAGTCTTAGTTCAGCACCCTGGAGCACCCAGGGGGTGGGTGAATGGCAGCGGTAGTGCAGGGTGAGTGACCAGATAAGTCCTAGTTCAGCCTCGCCAGAGTAGCTATGGGGGAGTGGAGGACTCCTTCACTGTTGCCCGTTTCTACGGGTGCGGCACTAGCAAGCTGATCTGTGCCCTCCTAGCGCAGGAGCCCGGAGCAGGGAACTCCTCCACCTCTGTCCGTGGGACGTACGTGGCTCTAGCAAACAGTTCTGGGCCCGTCTGGAGTGGTAGACCCCTCCACTGCCACCTGCAGGGCACACGTGGCTCTAGCAAGCAGTTCTAGGCCCACCCAACTTGGGAGCCTGGAGTGGGGAACTCCTCCCCTGGCCCCTGTGGGGTGTGTATGTCTCTAGCAAGCTGTTTTGGGTCTACCGGGAACGGAGGACTCCTCCGTTACTGCCCACAGGACGCCTGCAGCACTAGCAAGCAGTTCTTGGCCTGCCCAGAGCAGGAGCCTGGGGCAGGGATCTCCTCTGCCACCCATGAGGCGTGTGAATCTAGCAAGCAGTTTTGGGCCCGCCCCGCTCTGTGAGGGCAAAGGGACGCACCCGGCAAATCGCTTAGTCTGGGAAGGTTAATACCTCCTTCCCCACCTTGCACCCAATCACTCGTAATCCCCTAGCTCTGTGACCCTATTCACTTCAATAGGCCACTGCTCTCGGGGTTTATGACTGGCAATGTCTGCCACAAATCTGAGTTCAGCAGGGGGGCCTTGCGTGCTTAAATTAGGGTTCTGTCCGGCTAGATTTCTCTGCAAGTCCGAGGTTGTATTCAGCTCTGGGCAGCAGACAAATATCCGTTTACATTCAGGTGTCAATTCTAGCCTCTGCCCGCCCACTGCCTTTTTCTCAGCTGTATTAGCCCCTGAGGGCTGGTGCTTTACTTAGGAAAGTTATCTACGTTTTGCCTGTGGCTGCTGTCTGGAACCTCTGTTTGCCCAGAGAGAGGGGGCTGGAATGGCGTCAGTTTGTAGCTCAGGATGCCACTGTTGCTGTATTGGCATCCCCTGAGCCAATTTCTTCTCTTCATGCCTGTGCCACAGTCAGCACAGAACAGCACCAGCCCTTTCCCCCTCCACTTCTCTCAAGGAGATGCCCAAGAATCTGGATTGCATAGGTAACAAAACTCCAGACCTCAGAGTGGGTGGGTGGGACTCATTGGAGTTCAATGTTGCAGGTGGGGAATATATACAGTTTTGTACAGTTTTACAGTTTTATGCCTGGCTGGAGGGTGCCATGGCACACCAACAGGGGTAGGAGGTCCAGTTTTTAGGGGCTCTCTCCTGTGGGATAGAGTGGGAGGAAGTTTGAACTCTGTTCACTTGTTTACATGGAGTAAACTGCGCACCCTTATTGTGGGGGAGGGGACTCCCATCCACTTGGTGGTGGATTTTGTACCTTTTGGTTGTATTTTTGGAGTCACAGCTCACCTCAGGAAGGTTGAAGTGCGCTCTTCAATCTTCTCTCTTGGCTCTACTCCAAACCATCAACTAACTTGCTAAACTTCTGTCTTTTAAGCCTCCTTCTGGATGGGAGCTTCTGTAAAAAGCTGGCTGCAGTCCGCCATCTTGGCTCTGCCCCCAGAAGAATAAATCTTGTGGTAAATCTTCCTAGCACACCAAGTGCTTTTATGTCCGAAGGGGCATGTGTGGATTCTTTGGGGTCTGCAGCCCAAGTGCTTCTTTGCAGCAGTTTTGCAGTCTCTTTTTCAAGTACTAGCTGCCCAAAGAGAATAATTCCAGTTTGGTTACCACTCCCTGGCTGCCTGCAACTGCTGTTTCTCCACAACCCTCATCCAGGATTCACCATTTAAGTGGAACCTCAGAGCATTCTAGTTATGGACGTTCTCCCTCTGCTTATGTTATAAGGCTAGATGCTAGGTTATTTTTATAACCCACTATACTTAGCACAGTTTATAATCTTTGGCTGTGTTATCTCAGGCACCCCCTTAAGGATTCCCTAACAAATAAAGTAACCTGAGTAGCATGAAGTCCTTGTTGACTGATTGAGCTGAGCTTTGTAGGCTCTCAGCCCAGTCCTGCACGCCTCTCTCCTCTGGCTCCCTTGGCCCAGCCCTGTGTTTTCCTCCTTTTGTTTACTATGTCTATGACAGTGCCCATCTCCCTATCTGAAGATGTAATTTAAATTTGAGCTTATCTTTGTGAAATTTGCCACACAAAGCATGTGAGGGTTTGTAAGCTTCAAACTCACTGTTAACACTGGCACATACATCTCTGAGTTCTTGAATTTCTGACATTGCATTTAATTTTGGTCTTTTGCTGTATGCGTGAGGAAACTAAGACTCAAAAAGGTGAAATGGTTTGCCATTTAGTCCTGAGCTTAGCAAATATCAGACCTGTTCAGACTTCTTTGTGGCTTTAATCCTCAGTGCTGTCTTGTCTATGGGCTGGGAGATTCTGCTCCTGTATCCATGTGTCTCATCTTTTGGCTGCTATCCTGCATATTTTTAATGGATAACAAATTAATGAGCTAAGGGAAATAATATTAACACCATTTGTTTGAAATTCTACCTTAACCTGAAAAAATTAATGAATTAATTCATAAGTTATGGTCACTTTAAAGTAAAGATGAAATATGTAAAATATTTTGATTGCTTGATTATTTCAAGGTGAATTAATATATCGTGAGGTTTTTTTCATTGTTCCAAACAAGTCTTGTCATTCTAGCATAACAGTTACTAAATCCATAGGAGAAAAATGACAGAGTCCTACGTTTTTTAATTCATGAAAAATTAATGAATCAATTAATAAGTTATGGTCACTTTAAAGTAAAAATGAAATATAGAAAATATTTTGGTCTCTTGATTATTTCAAGGTGAATTAATATATCATGAGGTTTTTTTCATTGTTCCAAACAAGTCTCATCATTCTAGCATAACAGTTACAAATGCCTTTCTTCATCTACCAATTCTGACAACTCTTTCTACTGAAAATATATTTTCATCAATACTATGATTTTTAAAAACCATCATAAAGCATCTATCTTCACAGGGAAATTCCCTTTCCTAGGATGCCAAATGGGCAGATTTATAGAATAGAAAAATAATTCAATCTCCACAGGAGCTTCTACAAACAGGAGATGTGACAGGTGTCCTCAGCAAAGAAGGGTCATCCTTAAAAACACAGGGAGCTTGATCTCTCTCCTTGCCTAGAGCAAGGTGAAAGGACAGCATCTGAAACTAAGTCTGATCTGTATATTTAAGTCAAACAACACTTCCAACAGGTCTGTGAAAGCAAAGGGGTTATTCAAATGGTAGAAAGTACAGGCTCCAGATTTCACAGCTATACAAATGCATATTGTGTAAAATAAACTCCTTTTTCTCTCTCAGAGGTTTAACTGTAGGAAATAATGAATCCTTAGAAGAAAATGATTAGATGGGTGTAAGAATGCAAATTTGGCAGAGTAATAAAATCCTAGTGATTCTGGGCATTTGACTTAAAGTTCTATGCTTCTTTCTAGTCGCTTCCTTGTCTTCTAACCACTGATGTTTTGACAGGTCTTGGGAAGAGTGGTTCATTCATGAAGACCCACAACATTTAAGAGAACAACCATAGAATAATGGGGGAAAGGCTTGTGTTTTGACTCATCCTTGTGAAATCTAAAAGCCTTTCAGATATTTGCTAATTTTTCAAGAGATAGTTCATCTGCCCCTACAAGGCCCATGCAGCTCCTGTAACGATTTGCAGAAACTCCCCACTCGCCATTGTGGATCTCCATCCACTCAACTGCCATGGGGAGCATAACTCTGGCAAAGCTTCCACAGGGTCTATGCACATTGTTTTTAATGTATAAATCTATCAAAGATGCTAGGAATTTACATTTTTGAAGTCATAAGCTTTTGCTTGTTTTTGCCGTAGAAACTTCTGAATCCTGCTTGGTCCCTTCCATTGAAGTAAAAGTGACTTAGTACTTTTTGTTTTGAAATGGAGTGACTCTCTTCTGTCCTGTTTGCAGTGATGGCCTGGTGGCTTCCACTCAGTCTCAGGGATCCAAGCAGGGAGATAAATAGGAAAAAAATGACAGAGTCCTACGTTGGATCCTCCATCAGTCCCAGATGCTGGATGAGGTGTGAGGCAGGAGCCCAGTAGTGAGTCTGAAGTTAGAGGAGTGAGGGCTGTTTGCTATGCAGATTCAACTGTGTTGACCAGAGCTCTAACACTCTCCTTGTGTGGATGTAGGTCTCTAAATTGCCTCTGAGGGCAGAGCCGGTCTGGGTTGACACACAGAACCATCAACTGTGCACTTTGCACATATGCACTGGGCAAGGCTGGAACCCAGCTGTGTGCCTGGAACAGCCTGTATTGGCTCCCTGGAAACACCTTCATCTAAATCCAAGAAGGTTCCCTATGTGCTTGGGGTGATGCTGTCAGGAGGCTTACTTGGCCTAGGACTCACAGTAAGGCAGCTCTTCAAATTTATACTTCTGGAAAAACCCCAAGGGATTCTTATAGTCAGAAACATACTCAGGATTGAAAGTAGAATCCTGGTTCATCATTCACTTAACCTCTGTCCCATTATAAGGCCACCTGTCACTGGTGGGATGACATTTGAGTGAGTCAGAAATAGGTAGATATGCACATGGCCTCCTGGTACCTGGTTTGGTCATTTGAGAGTGAGCCAGATTTTCAACCCCAACCTCCACCTTGGCCAACCTGCACAACTGCACATGGTGTCTGTGCTCACATGTCACCTGAAAAAGTAAATCTGGAAACTATTTTGTAAATGGCAAAGTTATACTACATGTTTTTTGTTTTAGAGTGTTAATTGCTATAATAATGAAAATATCCCACAGTTTTTAAAACTAAGTTTTAGCATACCTTCATTTTAAAATATATCAAGACTCTTGGGTGACAGAATAAATGTCAAATAAATATATAAATAAATAAAATAAAATAAATAGATAAATAAAACATAGCAGATTGTAAAAAAAAAAGGAATTGAACTAGGCTTCTCTCTCTCTCTCTCTCTCTAAAGCCCTAGCCAAGGGATAGGAGGGAAGGACAGAGCCAAGGTAGGCAGGCCTACAAATGCTAAAGCTAACTGGGGCTGCCTGTCGTCTGTAATAACTTTTCCTCCAGGAAATGTCATTGCTTCATTGCATTGCAAGAAAATGATGTCATGGTGTGGGGCCCTGATCCATTTCCTGACTTTTAACCTGAGTCTCATAACCTTTTTCAGTTGTTCTACACCCACAGAGAATGAAACACATTGAAATGTGAAGACCAGCAAATCTCTTAGAGGCCTCTGAGGCCCTAGGGTGGGGTTAACCTCTGCTTATATATTAATGATCAAAATACAGTCTTGTTTGGGTATCAAATCCTGGATATGGCATGGATCCATACCTAGGAAATGAGAAGGAAATGGTCTTGAGGATGAGTTTGTAATTTCTTGGCAGAAACCCTTCCTTTTTCTGTATTGGATTTAATTAGTAGTGACAAATTAAATTTAATTAGGATGCCTTGCTTGGGTTTTGTTCTGATGGTGTTTTGTTGTTGTTGTTAAATTCTGTGTGACAATGAATAATGGCTCCTGAACTGATATTTTAAATCTCAACGCTGCATTTGTGTCTCTTCGTCTTAGGATCGGTTATAAGCCCAGCCCAAATGACATTATGGAGCTATTTCCTGGAATGTCAAGGGCTGAAATTGCCCTGTCAAGAACAACTCTGTTCTTGCAGGGATTGCAGACAGCGAGGGGTCAGATTGCATTCCTGCTCTGTTATTGTAAGTTTTTCCCTGGCACGAAACCTCTGGGTCTCAGATAATTTGCATGCACCCAATGAGAGCGATCTACTGTTCTGTAGAGGTTTTCAAGATTGCATGACAACACTGTGGAAGAATCTCACATGGGGAAAGGGGATTTCCCTCCCCCCATCCCTAAGCCCCATTTTAAATAGTTTCCTTCCCACAGGCTGATGTGTCCACATTCAAAGAGTTATAAGTAACCCAGCCCATTTTCCTGCCTTGGCCTCTATCACTACTTGAGTAATGTCAACAACCACACAAAACTGGAAACAGGCTGTTTAAAGCAAAGGTGCCTTATTCTGGTCTATAAAGCAGACTTTTTTGGCACAGAATTTTGCCCAAGAATTAACTGTTTAGTTTTCCCAGGCAAAGGCATTAATGAAATGTCTCCTTATTTCTTCATGACTGCAAAGGCATATTTCTTGCTATCTCAGTATAACTTTTAATGTTATCCATGGGATTCCAGATAAAGTACATGGTGCTGGACTACTTCACTGAGTACCATAAAAACTTTGTATCTGTCTGGAATCATCAAAACTGTGCACATTTTGCTGATAGCTTCTTGCTATCCAGAAAGAAGTTCAGGGAAGCAGCTATTGGATTTCACTGGTTCTACAGCCCGTATCATAGTAGCTGGAACTCCCACTTTTGATAGAGTCACCTTAAATCTTTGAGAGCAGAAATAAATAAGAAAGCAAAATGTAGGTAAATAACCAGGGAACCCAGCCCTGGGTGGGAATTCTCATACAATACTAAAGTTTTTCAGATAATACACTGACACGCTTGAAGTTCCTGCCCGCTGTCATCGCTGGCTCAGGAATGGCTACTTTACTACTCTATAAAGCGACAGATAAACATGTGTTGATTGAACAGCCAGGTGCTGGGAGGCACTTAGAGGATTTCTGGACACCAACAATAGAGCTGTGTGTCTTTGAACATGTCACTTAGCCTCTCTGAATATCAGATTTTTCATCTGTAAAATGTATGTAAGGGGTTCTTGTCTACAGTGTTATACCTAAAATCATTATCAGCAACCTATTCTCTTATGAGTGAACTCTGTATAGACTAATATTCAAAGGAATCCAATAAGTGTGGACATGAATCTGTAATACTAGAAGCCAATTTTGAGGGCTCCAGCGTGGTGGGCTTTCTGCATGTGTTTTACCTACAAAGCAACACATCAAATTCTTTCGGCAAGACTGTGAGTTCCCTACCCCCATTGGCTCCATCTGACCAGGAGAAAACAACAGCAAGGGCCTAAAATGACAGAGGGCCAGGACCTACAGGTGCTACTGGTTCAAAATCCCACTCACTTCCTGCACCCGGTACCCATGGGCAGCCAGCGTTCTTGTGCCTGGCTCGCCTGGGCAGGGCTGCTGCTCAGAAGCTACTGCAGTGTGCCCTGATTTCCACTTCTTAGAAGTTCCAGGTGCTGTGACCATCCTTATCTTTCCTTACTTTTGTTGGTTTAAAGCCTATTGTATCTGCAAATAAAATTGCAACCCCTGCTTTTTTCTGATTTCCATTTGCCTGAGTTATAGATGTCCATCCCTTCACTCTGAGTCTATTTTTATCCTTCAAGGTAAGATGACATTCTTGTATTCAACAGGCATCTGGCTTGAGTTTTTGTATCCAGTCAGCCAACCTGTTCCTTTTTAGAAGACAATTTAAGCCATTCACATTAATTGAGAGTATTGATAAGTATGGTAGTGTTTTGGTTGTCATATATTTCAAGCGTCCAGTGGATCTTTTTAATCCTTATGATGAAAAAATGCTCATCATTTTTAATCATCAGAGAAATGCATATCAAAACCACTTTGAGATATCATCTAATTCCAGTAAGAGTAGCCCACATCACAAAATCCCAAAACTACAGATGTTGGTGTGGATGTGGAGAAAAGGGAACACTTCTGCACTACTGGTGGGAATGCAAACTAATATATCCATTCTGGAAAGAAGTTTGGAGAACACTTAGGGAACTAAAAGTAGAAACAAAACTTGCCATTTGATCCTGCAATTCCTCTACTAGGTATAAATCCAGATAACCAAAAATCATTTTACAACAAAGACATTCGCAACAAAATGTTTATTGCAGCCCAATTCATAATTGCCAAGTCACAGAAGCAGCCTAAATGCCCATCAACCCATGAATGAATTAACAAATTGTGGTATATGTACACCATGGAATATTATGCAGCCATAAAAAGATGGAGACTTTACTTCTTTTATGTTTACATGGATGGAGCTGGATCATATTCTTCTTAGTAAAGTATCTCAAGAATGGAAGAAAATTATCCAATGTACTCAGTACTATTATGAAACCAATATATAATCACCCACACTTTCATATGAATCATAAAATATAATTATAGCCCAGAAAGAAGGAGAGAGATGAAGAAGGCAAGGGCAGGGGAGAGGGGTGGCTGGCTGGAGGGAGGGCAATCGGTGGGACCTCACCTATGGCACATATCGCAAGGGTACATGTCAAATCTATTAAGAGTAGAGTATAAATGTCTTAACACAACAATTAAGTGAGATGAAGGCTATGTCAACCAGTTTCATGTAAACATTCCAAATTGTATATAAAATCAGCACTTTGTACCCATAAATGCAGTAAAGTACATAGTTATGATCTAATAAAAAATAATAATAATAAAGATTTAAAAAAGAGAGAGAGAGAGAAGTTCCAGGTGCTGCCTAACTGGGGGTGTGGCTGGGCTGGGGACTCAACTGAGAAGCACCATGCAGTTATGAAGAGCTGAAGACACAGGATCAAAACAGAACATGAGAGGCAGATTCTGACCAAGCCAAGCAAGAGCTGACACTAAGATTCATTCAGTAGCTCAATGGGGCTTGCCTCTTGAGAGTGGTTGGGCTGCACGGGGCATATAGATCTTGGGACACTGGATGAGAAATTGGCCTAACACATGGCCAAGGTCCCTTCTAACTGCAAAGGTGTGATGAGTGCCGAAGATGAGGCAGAGAGGCTAGGAGAGAGGGTCACACTGTCTTGCAGAAGACCGGTCTCATGATGGCCATGATTCAGCATTTTCATTGTGCTTTGAAAATTTTGAGTCACTTTGGTCATAGCAATGAAGAAAAGCTGGAAAAGATGTTTCCTTAACTTACGTAATATGGAATTACAATTTAAGGAAGCACTGCACAGGGAATAAGAGATTTAAAGGAAACATTCATTCATTGCAAGTTTATATTTCAGACTAAAAATATATGATTTAGTTTCATATACATCATACCATATACATCAGAAAAAGTTAACAATAAGGTCTAAAATGTAAAATTACTTAAATTTTTATCTTATAATAAAATAGAGGAAAAATGTTAAAGATGACAATTATTTTATAAATATTTCAAGTTAAGGATTGTAAATAAGGCAATTTTAAGGGGAACACTTCTCCAAATTTACCATCCACTCTTTTGATCCTAAGAAGAATAAAAGGAAAGAAGTGTTTATTTCTACAGCTTATCAAAGGAAATATAGTATCACTTCTGACATTGAATGTAGCTTTTTATATGTCACAGAAACCCAGTGAAGGATGACTCAAACAATTGCATCATGGCCCCACTTAAGGGTTTAAGAAGAGTCAGCAGAGAGAACAAAACTGGTGGTAAAAAAGTATAAAAAAGAAATAAATGTGTAATAAAATATCTGGCATAAGCATAAAGCAGTTGGGAGGAGCCATTCCTTTGTGGACAGGGCTGTCTAAGGAAGTAGGGAGTCTCACTGTTGAATACCTTTTTTGGTTATTTGCTATTTGTTTTGTCTGGTTTGGATTGATTTGGGGCCTTTTGAAAACAGAAGGTTAAAGGGCACTATCTGAGATCTTTAATTGGGAGCCAAGAATTCAAATTTGATTAGAAGTGAGGGGAAGGATGGAAACATTTCTTGAGCACATAGCAAGTGCCCTGCTCCACATCAGGCTCTGACTGAAAGTTTTATCCTTTCATTTTTGCAACACATGAGAGAGGTGTTATCCCTATTTACAACTCATCAGACTCTCCATGCCCCATAAACACAGTGAAAGCAGTTCTTTTCCAGTAAACCGCTACTGCTTGGCCTGGAAATTCAAATCTACTTTTTCTCTGTATCTCTTCCTAGAGATTCTTTTTGGTTTCCATGACCATACTAAATTCCCCTGACATGTGAATTGTTTTTCAGATTTCAAATTCTCGCTTAGTTAATATTTCAGCTTGGAAGACACAACAGTGAAATTCATAGTTGCTGCCTATTGCCCTTCTAAGCATCATGCTCTCAGGCCCACTGTTCCTGGTTACCTCTTATTTTTACACTGCACTTACCACCTTCTAATATATTATTTCATTTTTAAATTATGTTTATTTGCTATTCTCTGTCCCTTCTTCCCTTCCACTCAGATGTGGCCCTCATATTTCTTCCTGTGTTCTTCATGGATGCATATGAAGTTCTAAAGGAGGGATTAGCAAACTTTTCTGTAAAGGGCTATGAGTTAGGTATTGTCAGCTGTGCAATCTCTGTGGCAATTACTCACTTTCACCATATGGTATTAAAGCAGCCATAGACAAGATGTAAACAATGATCATAGCTATGTCCTAATAAAATTTTATTTGTGGCCACTAAAATTTGATAGGATTTTTATGTCCAAAAATTTTATTTTCTTCCCCCCAACTAATTAAAAATTTAATAACTATTTCTGTCTTGTAAGTTATACAAAAACAAACAGTTGGCCAGTTTGGACCCATGGAATGTAGTTTGCCAACCCTTGGCCTACAAAATCATGCCTGGTACATAGTATGTGCTCAGAAAATAGAATTTAACTGGATTTTCCCCAATAACAAAAATTCTATCCCATTATCCTGAGGAAACTGCTGCTAGCTCCCCATCCCACAGACAACAGCCTATTCAGACTGCACTTCGGCACTGCCCAGGCCATGGGAATGGTTGCTACTAAGGAGCAGGACAAGAAGGACCTCTAAGCCCATCTCATAGACACTGCCTAACTGCTGCCCACACCCCTGGGACACAGAAGAGGTCTGCAAAAGAGCCGTAGCCTCATTAAAAGCTTTAGGATGTCCATTCAATTTCCATTTAAATATTAACAATAAAGTAAGTTGTTTTCTCTTTTAAATAGATTGGAAACTTCTGAGGGGAAGGTTGGTTTATGTCTCATCTGAATATTACTTTGTGCTATGACTATTTTAAATTATCATTTATTTTTAATTGTCTGCTTCACCTTATTTATATAACCATAATAGTCTTTGAAAAAAGATAGGTGATATAAGGAACACTGATGTTGAAATAAGGAAACACTGATGTTGAAACAAAAAGCATAGAATGATAATAATTTTGCAGCATGCCTTAAGATTGTCTTGCCTGAGTCCTATGCTGCATGCACCTGCTCACAATTCTATGGAATCCATCAGAATGTAGCTCATAGTTCTGTGTTAAAAGGCAAAGTAGACTGAAGATTATGTTTTGATTTTCAGTGAAATCTGGCAATATCAACAATGTGTTATTTTCAGAGAAGTGCTCAAAATTACTATTAATTTGATATTTTCTCTCATATCCCTGTTTATTTACTTGTACAAATAAATCAAATATAATAATTCTAAACCTTAAATCATATAATAAGGGTGACTGATTTTGATTGAGTATAATGCATAGTTTAGTGTAATTCTAAATTTTAATATACATATGTACTTTGGCCTCCAAACTAAACACAATATACGTAACTTTAAAATTTATCCAAAAATCACTTTCTACTACATATTTAATCTAATGTTAATTACATAGAATCACACTTATTAAATGGGAAAAGTAAAAATTCCCTTAACTATATTATGAATATTTTGATTATATTACATCTTGTAATACAATCTTTAAAAACAACTTTATGCCTTAATAGAATGATAAAATTTTTTTGATACTGAGGATTTTTGAAAGGTTATTTATTACTATGAAAGGGGTTTTAAACCACAGAATCATGGGAAGTACTGATCTAGTCTACTTTGTTTTAGAGAGGAATAAATGGAGGCTCTGAGGAGAAGCAGATGGTGCAGTCAGGACTGAGCCTAGGCTTCCCATTGTCACACTGCACACCTTCAAGGGCACCACTGTCCAGTTGTGCAACACAGGGACCTTGCTGTTAGTTACATAATACCGAATCATTAAAAATCCTTGTTAAATCTTGCTTAGACATTGTCTTGAAGTTTTCAGTGTATTATTTTCAAGACCTTTGAGTTCTCAATATATTTTTTAAAAATTGAGTTCCAAGTGAGAAAAACTGACAAGAAGCATGGGTTCATTTAACAATTAGTGAGATTCTGTTTTTAAAAATCAGGTCTTATGCTGGTGGTATGGAATCTGAGTTGAATTGTCATGGTGTCTGCTCTCAAAACAGAGTTTGCTCTGTTCAGACTCAGGTGGGGTCTAGTGGCTCACACTTGGAATCCTAGCACTCTGAGAGGCTGAGGCAGGAGGATAGATTGAGGTCAGGAGTGTGAGACCTTGTCTCTACCCAAAATAGAATAAATTAGACAGGCATGGTGGCACACACCTGTAGTCACAGCTACTCAGGAGGTTGAGGCAGAAGGATTGCCTGAGCCCAGGGAGCTGAAGGTTGCTGTGAGTTATGATGAGGCCACATGACTCTACCCAGGGCAACAGAGTCAGACTCTGTCTCAAAAAAATAAGCAAGCAAGCAAACAAACAAACAAACACCCCCCCCCCCACACAACCAAGTTCAAAATCTATCAAGAAGAAATGCTATGGTGCAACATTAGGGGTCTGATAGAATGCAACACTTGATCTGAGTCAATTCTTCCTTCTTTCTCTCCCCATTTCCCCTCCATCCTCCCTCTTTCCTTTCCTGTCACACTTACTGCACATCCACTGAGAGTCAAATGCTCCATGAAGAGGGATGGTGCGTGGGATATGGAGGCTCTCGAACGGTACCTGCTGACAGAATGAAAAGACAGCCTCTGTCCTTGAGGACTCTCTTCTGGAGATGTGCCAGGTACACAGGGATAGGGTTAGAAGGGGCGGACTGTGTCCTGAGTATAAAGGGGAATGCTCAGGGGATTTGAAGCAGGGGAATAACAGGAGAGTACATTGGAACTTTAGAGACCTCACTCTGGAGCCTGTGTGAAGGACACTTCTTAAGATAGACAAGACTGGTGGCAAAGACAACTGCCCTGGCTGGCCCTCACAATACAGATAAAGGGGAACACAATGGGGAAATATTTAGAGTAAGTAGAGTGAGTGATCAGGGTTTGGTGTCTGACTCAGCTGTGAAGAGTCTAGGGTGACTCCAGGTCTCTGGCTTGTCCTGACAGCTGGCCTGATGAACACTGGCAAATTAGCTGGAGACAGAGGGAATGGAGCAGGTGCTAAGGAGAAGGTGCCAGATCCATTGTAAACACCCTGAGTGTTAGCTGATGTGTTTGTGGCATATCCCAGTGAAGTGTCCAGAAAACAGCCAAGATGTAAAACTCATTAAAACTAACGAGGGACGCGGCCCCAGGTATGAGTGTGTGTGGCACCAGCTCGGACCTGGTGTAACTGAGCACCCGCCTCCATGAGGTGAGCAGAGTAGAAGAAACCCACAGAGGAGATGAGGAGGAAGAGAAGCCGTGGAGAAGGAAGAGAATGGTGCCTGGAAGACAAAGGTGAGGGGGCTTCATGGAGAGAGTGTGCAGGGGTTTCTAAGGAAAATGCAAATTGAAAAGAGTCTGTTGGGCTTGATTACCTATAGGTTGTTCATGGATGATCTCTGCCATGGGAGATTCCGTGAATGAAAAACAGAAGTAAGTTGTAAATAAAATTGGTCTGGATGACACTGTTCTATAGCTCAGGCCCTTCAGTGCTAGATTTCCTGTGAACTCAAAGAAAGCTTCATTTCAGTACCTCTTTGGCTATAACAGGAGGATTAAGTTCTTACAATGTCTTTTAAATAACAGTGAGATGTAAAACTGAATATTTACCCTAAGTGACAAGGGTATGAAGGGCACATTAAATCCATCACTCTACCTCATCTCTCACAGGCCAGAAACACATTTCCCTTTAATCCCCGCAAATCAGTGGGGTGTAGGGATGTGGTTGCTCATCTTTCTGTCTCTAGCCTTTAGTGTGATATCTGGCACATAATATATGCTCAATAAATTTTGAGGTGCAGGCTCGGCACCTGTGGCTCAATCGGCTAAGGCACCAGCCACATACACCTAAGGTGGCGGGTTCGAATCCCCAGCCTGGGCCCGCCAAACAACAATGATGGCTGCAACCAAAAAATGGCCGGGCATTGTGGCGGGTGCCTGTAGTCCCAGCTACTTGGGAGGCTGAGGCAGGAGACTCACTTGAGCCCAGGATTTGGAGGTTGCTATGAGCTGTGATGCCATGGCACTCTACCCAGGGGGATAGCTTGAGGCTCCGTCTCAAAAAAAAAAATTTTTTTTTGAGGTGCAAGTATAGGCTTTGGGTTCATAAACTTTGACAGGTCATAAGAAACAAAGTCATGCTTTAATGAAAAGAGGTTACGATACTCCTCTTGTCACAGAGGCAGGAATTATAGCCCAACATCTTGTAATTCCATTGCTTTAACTAGCAGCTTTTCTTTTCAGCTATGACACTAGGTTAGTTACATGATGTAAGAGAGGAAAAACATTTAAAAACAATTATTTTTTTCAAATAACTTGGAATTATAAGTCCCTTACCCCTTCATTAATATAAAAGAAAGTTCTTTTTTGTTTTAAAGATGGTCAAAAGAAAAAAAAAAGGTAACCAAAAAGCTAATACTGGTATTAGGAAAGATTGAATATTGGGCAAAGAAGGATTCTTTGGGAATCCTTCCCTTGCATGGATTCAATATTCCCAGTGTGTGCTGTGTTTTTGGTGACACAGTAATGTGGTGATGTGATGTACCCCAGTGATACATCAGTGTGACTTGAGACAGGTGAACTGCCTGTCACTCTATTTTTTAAAATTGCCATTTTTGCTTGCTTCGTGCATTTTCCTTTCTTTACGCTAATCTTCTCAAATTAAATGAAGTTTTATTTCAGAATCACAGACTGAGGCAGATCTGGCAAGATCCTTGGAGGCCGACTGGCCCCTGCCTAGTTCTCTTAGAAAAGAAGAAGCCCCAGGGTGCTGACTGCAGCCTCCTCTCTGGCCCTGCCAGCCCCTTGGGCCAGTCTGAGGGGCTGGGAGGAAGTGTCATTGTGTCACTCCTCACCCCCACAACCTTCCATTGGGTCACACTAATTACCTCCTCTGTTTCTTTCCTTCCTTTCCAGTGAGGAGTGAACTCAGACATCCAAGTAACTCTCCTCTCTAATCACTAAAATTGAAAATGCCCAACCAAACAACATTGTGGCATTCTAAACGGTGATGTACTCACAGATTAGCACCATTTCAGTCATTCAGATATATCAATCACTATAAATGCAGTTTTCTTTACATTCTTCATGGTTATAGAGAATGGAGTTTTCTGGTTTCTACTTAAGTTTGTACCCTTTTAGAAAAAAAAATTCTTCTTTTTTGAATATATTTCTTATTTGTTTCAAATATACTTAATATCTGTTAAAAATGTAGTGTTTAATAGTAACATTTTAGATTAAGATTGAGAAGCACAGGAAAAAATCCCAGTAACATTTTACATTAAAGATTAAACTGACTACATGTCAAGAGGAAAATGTTTAAGGTTCATAATGATTTACAAAGTAAAAAAATGCAAAAAGCAGTCATCAGGATACTGATCCTTCCCCACCCACTTCTCTCTCTTTGACTAAATACCGAATTTACTTTACACAAAACACTTTAGTCTCATCTTTTTCAGTAAGTTGCTACCACTCTTGATATGGTCCCACTGATTAAATGAAATGTAAATATCCTGGAAAAATAGCTTTCATTTCTATAGTATGAGAGTTAATTTTTGTTTGTGAGAAGCATAAGAAAGATTGTCTGAAGTCACTTTGAGTCGGCAGAACACGGGCCTGCTCTATACTACCTACATAGCCAGGACTCACTCTGAGTCTTGGTTCTACATGGCTCTCTCAATGTGCTCATCTGTGAAATGGGGATGAAGAGCTTTGGAACACTGTGAGGAATAAAAGAGGGAAAGTGTCCGACAAATAACAACTGCCCAATAAAGAGCCCTACAATCCCTTCTATTACCCAGTTTTATATCACTGTTATTATTTTAGAGAAAAAAGAGAACAGAGTGGCAATGCCCTACTTCGTGATTATTTTTCTAGATCCTGATTTCTCTCCTGACCGATCCAAGACCACCTACTAGAAGCTGTGAGGAAGAAACACAGTGGACTCTCACTGCTCTGTGGTCCTGTGGGAGCTCCAGTTGGATCTACCAAGATCATTTAGCTCCTAGAAGCATCGGAAATGTGTTATCAGCCTGAGGCCTCAGACCTGTAGGACAAGAGTCACAGATGAATCCTTTTCAAAGCACATTAACACTATTAGCCATGCAACACACTTTCTCCTGTGATTTGGGCTGGCACATTTGACTAACTTGTCTTCTGGAAAAACAGTCCTCCACTAACAAATATTCTGCCCTCATGTTTTTGGATTGCATTTCAAGGGTTACCCACATCTTTTAGGCAAAACAAACATTTCTCAATTCTTTGAAAAAAATAAAACCACTGTATCACATGATAAGGGGGAAATACTTTCCTTTCCCCTTTCATTAGCACCCCCCCCAGTACAACAACAAATAATGAAAGGAAAACAAATGGAGCCATTCCATTCTGTGGAGGAGCGGCCCAGCAGCTTCCGGGGACAGCTGCAGTGTGTCTGGTGTCCCAATTCTTTCCTTTCTCATCACTTTATTACTTATTGGACCAAGAATGTAGACCATTCCAGCTGTGGTTGTTTCAGATTTTGTTTCTTGACTTAAATTCTGTGTTGTGTTTGTTTGCTCCCCACATGGAGCCTGGGATGGGACGGGGTCATGTCAGTGTCTCTCACTGAGCCTCTTAAACAGGTGGCTCTTAGTCGTCTCCTAGTCCCTGCCATTCCCCTGAGGCTCTTGGCAATTGGAAGGGTCCCACGTGGCTTTGTAATTGTGTATCAAAGTCCTTAAACTCTTAGTGTCTCTTTCAAGCATTTCTCACTGGGGTTTTGGGGTCTAATGCTGAACATTCACATACCTTCCCTGTCTGCCTCTAACAAGGTGACCTGGGTTTTACCAGGACAGTACAGCAAGGGAATGAAAGAAAACTAGATCTGGTGGTTCCTGAGGGAATTCCTGATTCATTTCTGAAAACATAGTTTGGAACTTATAGAAAAAACTCTTACAAAGAATGATCTTCCATTATAACATGATGTTGTACTATAATTCTTTACAATGCAGTACAATAACTAGTATTTCCCCAAATCATCTTCAAACCATCACTTATTTTTTTAACAAGTCTTTATGACTCTTGAATTTTCTAGTATGTACTAAATTTACATAAAAGAATATTAATTGTCAAGATGACACTTAAAAATTCAGGTTTTAAAAGCATTGTCAGTATTTTGTTTATATAGAGATGTGAATCAGTAGTATAATTGTAATAGTATAGTTTTTAATAGAATTTAAAAAATATTGCTCATCACTCTTAACATGTGGGGTGCCTAACAATATAACTTTATGTGGACACCTTCATTAAATAGAGAATCACTGTAGAATTCTGTGTCTGGACAAATGATCCACTTTTCCTTCTAAGAGAATTGTGAATTTCTTGAAATTTTGATAAATGCTACACTCATTTCCCTGCTGGCTAATGCAGCTGAGATTTCTACATCACAGCACAGTTGGTCAGGCTACAGTGTGCCTCCCAGGCTGGGGACAGTGGTATATTGTCATGACAGAATGCCAGCCACCTACCCTGCTCACAGAACACAGCCTGCCGCCATTGTGGGTTACACAGTGTCAAGTCATCCAAAATACTAATCAAGGAAATGCTGCTTATTAAAGTTATCTAGTGTTCTCGCCCAAATTAGTTCTGTATTTTATGTAAATGGGGAAACTGAGACTCTCCTGTGGTTACATTAAGAGTATCTTGTACTAGGAAGAGAATTTTTTAAAAAGTGAAGTATAATTCTCAAACTTCATTAGTTACCAGAATTTCTTGGGATGTGTGCTAAAAATGCACATTCTATGCCTGCAACTCAGGGTTTCTGAAATAGCAGGGCTCAGATGGCACCCAGAAATTTGCTTTAACAAGAACCCTGGGTGATTCTGACATCATCAGTTTACTCTGAGAGATGCTTTACATTTCTGTTGGTCCTTAACACCTGGCTGAGAACTCACACACCAAGAAACTGAGTCCTGAGCAAGATGGGAATGGCAAAATTCTGAAAGTGGAGAATGTCACTTTTGAGCTCAGTTTGTCTTGTTTTCCTTTCATTTTCTCTCTCCCCAGACCTCACTGCTGAGTCTCTACGGAGTTGTGTCACCCAGCTCTGCATGAGTCTGCTTCCCTCCTTCTTCCTGCCCTCCCTCTCACATTAAGCCTTGATATTCTGAGTCTAATGCCCAAAGCGAGGGTTGACGGCTGATGAACTGTGCGTGGTGAGGGTTTATCAGTGCCAGCATTTAGAGTAGGGTGGTCCTAGGCACATGTTCCTTTTAACACAAGGCTTTAAAAAGTGTGGGATGTTCACCACAAGGGAGAAATCTCAAATGCTAAACTTCCAGATGCCCTCAGTTCTTGGCAGGCCGCCTAGTAAAATCAACTCTTGTTCCTAAAAATGCACAGGATTTCCTTTGCAGACTTGTGCAGAAGTTGAAGAGGACAGAACGGACCACAAAAGGCATCGAGAGTGCCAAATTCTTGTATTCTCACTTTGCTGGTTGGGTGGATAGGATCAACCTGGAAAACAACTGCCTAACATTGCCCACATTCACTTGACCTTAATATGATACTAATCTGATTCATAAAGGAAGCATGAGCGTTTGCAGTGGGAAAGATCTCTCTCCAAAAGAAGGCTGTCCATCCCACCAAGGATCAACATCATCATCAGCCAGAGGAATTTAGAATCAGCTCACTTGTGCTTTTTTCTCAGAGATCCTGTGGCAATCCTCCCAGAGGCCAGAGACACGTACCTGAAGGAACTGGCAAGAGGCAGAGGCTGCACAGCTGGTCTGGGAAGGGCCAAGAAGAATCTGGACTGATTGGGAGAAACAGCTCTGGGGCCTGAGTCTGGCTCTACTCCTCCTTAGCTGTGTGACCTTGTGCAAGTTATAAAAACTCTGTAGTCTCAGTCTTCTCCTTGTAAAATGGGAAAGCACCCTATTATTTGCATATCATTGGTATTATTATTAGCTCCCGTGTAAAACATTAGAAAGCCAAGCTTGATGTTGGCATACATCTGCTGGGGTAGGAATAGAAATCGTAGGGGAAATTCTTCTATGAATTTTTCAAGGCACAGAGCATCTATACCTTTCTGATTTCATGAGGTAGAAGCCAAATTAAGATGTCTGTCTTTAAGTAGCATTTAAAATATTAAGGATGTTACATCATCAATTTCTGCAAAAAGTTCTTAGTGTCTGTCTCCGTTAGTTAATTTTTTATTTTATAAAATTTAATTGATAAACTAAACAAACCCTCAACTTCAATCCAAAACTGCAAACTAGCATTGCAAAGCATCATACAAAAGTTTAGTTTTAAAATTCACAGTTGGTTCATCTTAACATGCCTACCCCGGGGAAAAATACTATATTCTTATAACCTCTTAAACTTAGAACAAGATAAAATGATGCATATTCACCATTCATAAAAGATCAGTGTTTCTTATCACTTTATGTAAAAAAAAATTATTTTTTCCAGCTTTGTTGAGGTATAACTCACAAATAATTTGGTATAAGTTTAAGGAACATAATGTGATGATTTGATGTACGGATAGAATGTTTACCACAATCAAGTCAGTTAACACCCCCACCTTACAGATTTACCTTTGTGGTGTGTGTGGGGAGAATATTCAAGATCTACTATGTAAGCACAGTTCAAGTACAGTATTGTTAGCTACGGTCACTGTGTTGTACATTAGATCCCCAGAACTTATTTATCTTAACAACTATAACTTTGTGCTTTGAACCAGTAACTCCATTTGCACCATCCCTGAAGCCCTCAGCAGCAACTGTACTTCTCTCTGTTTCTGTGAGTTTGACCTTTTCAGGCTCCACATGCAAGTGGGATCGCGCTGTGTTTGACCTCTGCAGGCTCCACATGCAAGCGGGATCGCGCTGTGTTTGTCTTTCTCTCTCTACTTATTTCACTTAGCACAATGCTCTCAAGTTCCATCCATGTTGCAAATGACACGATTTCCTTTTTGTCAAAAGTTGAGTAATATTTCATTGTGTGTGCACACACACACTATGTTTTCTTTATCCATTTACTTGTTGACTGACACTTGTTTGCATGTCTTATCTATTGTGGATAACACTGCAGTGAATGTGGGGGTGCAGGTATCTTTTTGAAATATGTTCCTATTTGTCTTGGATACATACCCAAGAAAGAATTCCTTGTATGGTAGTTGTACTTTTAAGTTTTTGAGGAACCACCATACTGCTCTCAATAACGGCTCTACCAGTTTATATTTATATTTAAAAGGAGTGAAGTGAGATTTTATTGTGATTTTGATTTGCATTTCCCTGATGATCAGTAAGGTTGAACACCTTTTTATATGCCTGCTGACCACGTGAATGTTAATTTGCTGTTGTGGCCTATGCTTTTGGTGTCATATCCTAGATATCATTGTCAATACACATGTTTAGGAATTTTCCGTTATGCTCTCTTCTGATAGTTCTAATGCTTTAGATCTTAAATTTAAGTTTTGAATCCATTTTAAGTTAATTTTTTGTGAGTGGTGTAAAATTAGGGTCCAGGTTTATTCTTCTGCATGTAGATATTCAGTTTTCCCAATGCCATTTATTGAAGAGAATATTCTTTCCCCAGTATGTATTTCTGACACCCTCGTCAAATTTATTGACCATATATGTGTGGGTTTGTTTCTGGGTTTTCTGTTCTATTCTTTTGGTTTATTGTCTATTTTTATGCCAATATCATACTGTTTTTATTACTATAGTTTTTAAATATAGTTTGCAATCAGGAAATGTGATATCTTCAGGATTGTTCTTTCTTAAGATTGCTTTGGCTATTCCTGGTCTTTATGAATCCATACACAAATTTTGAAACTGTGTTTTATATTTCTGTGAAAAATGCCATTGGAATTGATAGGAATTGCACTGAGGGTATAGATTGCTTTGGGTAGAATGGACATTTTAATAATATTAATTCCTTGGATCTATGAATGTGGGATGATTTCTATTATTTGTGTCTTCAATGTCTTTCACCAATATTTTATAGGTTTTGGTATACAGACCTTTCACATCCTTGGTTATTTATTTTTTCTTTTTGATGCAATTGTAAATGGGATTGTTTTCTTAGTTTCTTTTTCATATTCTTGTTAGTGTTTAGAAGCATAAATGATTTTTGTATGTTGACTATGTATCCTGCACCTTTATTCAATTTAGTTATTAGTTCTATCATTTTGGGGGGGGTGGAGTCATTACATATTTTTATTATATACATATATGATTGTGTCCTCTACACAGAGAGTCAGTTTTAGTCCTTGCTTTCTCATTTGAATACATTTTCCTCTTTTTTACGTTTAATTGCTTTGACTAGCACTTTAGTACTGTGTTGAATAGAAGTGGTGAGAGTGGCTACCTTATCTTGTTTCTATGAATAATTGTAAAAATTGAGATAATAATTGGCTGGTGCTATACCTATAGCTATACCTTCATTTATAACATCAACATATTTCCATTCATTCATTTAGAAGCAATTATTGAGCACCTATTATGTGCCAGGCCCTGGATAGCATGAGCATACAGGATACAGCAGCAAATAATAGAGACAGGTTAAGTATCCAGATATCATCCATTTTAGCACTCAGAATGCAACCAGGACCTTCTCCCCTCTGCTGAAACTTATGTTTATGTGTCCATTCTGGATGAGTCTTGAAGAAAGCTTGACAAGTATAGTTGGGGATGTACAGAGCAGGGTCCAGCTCAGGCACAGGTCAAGTGCTTGAAGTGTCAGGTGTACGCTTCAAGCACACCAAGTGGGTCCACACATGGATGGGAATTTCGTATACAAAAAAGAAAAGGCAACTGGTCCCTGAAATCCCTGAAAATGAGTAGAAGCAATATGGATCTAGGAGCAGATTCCAAGGCTTCTATAAAGTGAAGTGGACAGCCCATAATGCTCTGAATCACAAAGGTAAAACTAGCTTGCCACTGAAAATAAAGCAGAAGCAAATCATTAACTTTCTGAACAAGGTATTCAAAAGCTTTTTAGCAATATGAAGAGAAAAATAGAGATGCCAGATATTCATCTCTCCCACTGGGAGGTATAGGAGAGAGGGGTCACAGCTCTCTCTTTAGGCTCTTATATTTTCATCTCCAATACACAATGGAGGAACAACATAACAACTGGGGCAAAACCAAAATCACTTAAA
Organism: Galagoides demidoff; assembly: GCA_963574575.1. NCBI lineage: Eukaryota > Metazoa > Chordata > Mammalia > Primates > Galagidae > Galagoides > Galagoides demidoff. The sequence goes on from CAUYQV010179413.1 coordinate 23,796, forward strand.
CAAACATCTACTATTAATTTATTTCTTATGTGTAGAAAGCCAGTCTGGGTAAGGAAAATGAAGAAGAACAGACTCCCTACTCAACGACCTTATCACTCAGGGTGTGGCCCATGGTGCAGGGGCTAGGCAGAGCTGCAGCATCTCAGGCCTCCTCAGCTCCAACGCGTCAGAGTCAGCACCTCAACCAAATCTCCACACACATGTGCTGAGTTTGAGAAACACAACCTTGGCCATGAAATAAGGTCCTTTTGTACCACGGCATTATCTGGCTCTTTACTTTTGAAATTCGAAGTATCAAGTATCATAGACTTTATATCTTTTATTAGAGGGAGAGGTAACAGTGAGATTGGAAGGAGACCTCTGGGTCAGAATTCAAGACTTAAAAATACATTATTAAAAGCAGAGGCGCTTGTAGGCCATTCCTTCAAAATGAAATTAAGGAGCACTGATTCTGCCCTCCCCAAATGCAGTAATAATCAGAGGAACCTGTAGAAAATGTTTAGAGCAGGAATCAGATAAATATTGTTCTTTTTTGTTTGTTTGTTTGAGACAGAGACGTAAACTGTCACCTGTGTCTAGTACCATGGCATCATAGCTCACTATAACCTCCAACTCTAAGACTCAA
>CAUYQV010179417.1:0-12599 GCA_963574575.1 Galagoides demidoff
GGGCTGGCACCTGTGGTCCCAGCTACTTGGGAGGCGGAAGCAGGAGACTCGCTTGAGCCCAGGAGTTGGAGGTTGCTATGAGCTGTGATGCCATGGCACTCTACCCAGGGGGATAGCTTGAGGCTCCGTCTCAAAAAAAAAAAGAAACCCCAAAAAAGTTATTGAATCCCAGCCTTCCTCCCCAGCTCTCCACCATCGCCCCAGTTCAGCCCAGTTACCCCTCCCTGGGCCCATCTCCCCACCAGCCTTGCTCTTCCATCCACAAAGCCCCAGACCACTCTCAAGTACAAACTGATCACATCAGAGCTCTGCGTGGAACCTCATCCAGCTCCTCAGCACATCTCATCAGGCCCTGCATGGCCTGGTCTTGTCTCCATCTCCTGCCAGTGCCCTAAAAGAAATCTGTTCCTGTCACACTGAACTCCCCATATGGCATGTTGAGTCTGCAAGGAGCAGGTCTGGAAAGGTAAACTGACGGATTCTTCACTACCTACTTCCTGTCCCTCGTGGATAATCAGGTGCTCAAAGACGGTCCCTCCTTTCCTATGCTCCCAGAATCCTCAGTTCACAACCCTTAGAAAGTTCTTGTCACCTTAGAGGATTAAATATTCCTTTATAATTTGCTGTCCTACCAACCCCACATCCGGCTGCTTCTCTGAGACAAAAAAGGGTGGTTCTGTTCAACATTCCAGCTTTGTACCCTGCCTCTTCCCCAGCACAGGGCCTGACACACAGATGGGGCTCAACAAATGTGAAGGAAATTTCGAATCAGAAGAGTTCTCAGTCTAAACCCCTGGGACATGGGTGGGTAGAACAACACAAGTGAGGGTGGGTAAGGCCCACTTTTTGGCACCAATCCCTACAGAGAGAAGGTAGGCTGGGACCTGGGAGTCAGTACTTCCCAAGCTGCTTTGAACACCACCAGGCCTAGTAAGGAGGGTGAGGGAATTAACTGACCCTTCCCCGACTCATCTGCTGACACTACTGTTTATCTACACACTCCCCACCTGGTGGCATGCAGAGGGACTGTCAGCTTCAATGTAGTCATGCACTTGCTATGTGATCTGGGCCAGGTCACTTAATGACTCTGAGCCTCCATTTCTTCATCTGCAGGTGATAATAGCATCTACCTCACAGGGCTCTTGTGAGGATTAAAGGAGGCCTAGCAGTTATGCTTGGCACAGAGTGTGCTCTATAGAAGGGTAACCTGCTCTCAGCAGCATCTTCATCATCTTTGTTTTCACTGTTATTATACAGAAGAGCCCCCATCTCCTAGACAAGAGACCTAGATTCCAGCCCTGAGTGCTCTGATATAGCTATCCGACTCAAGCAAGTCACTCATCTCAGACTCCATGTCCCCTGAATGGCAGCTTCCGGGGTGAATTGGACCTCCACCCTTACCTTCATTTGATGGCTGAGTGTTTAAAACACTGAGACTTTATAAGTTAGTTGGAATGCATTGGCGGAGCAGATCTCCCCAGGTGCTAGGATTTCCACTATGTCCCACATTTATTCACCTGCCTTAACCTTGAAGCCCCCAGCATTTGTGCCCCTGCAACAGGTGGTCTCCCAGCCCTGTTCCAGCTGTGAGAGCCTGTAATATGGCCAGTCTCATTTCTGATGTTGTTTGAATGTGTGTATCCCTCCTAAATTCATATGTTGGCACCCACTGTGATAGTATTACAAGGCATGTGAGGCCTTTAGGATGTGATCAGGCCATGGGGACTCTGGGCCCTTATGGATGGATCAGTGCCCTAATGAAAGGCCATGAAGGAGTGAGATCGTCCTTTTTGCCTTCCCTCTGAACCTTCCACCATGTGAGGCCACAGCATTTGTCCCCTCCAAAGGAAACAGAAACAAAGTAGCATCTTGGAAGCAGAGACCAGGCCCTTACTAGGTGTCAAATCTGTTGGTGCCTTGATTTTGGACCTCCAGCCTCCAGAAACGGTAAGCAGTAAAAATTCTGTTGTTTGTAAGTTACTCGGTCTGAGGTATTTGGGTATAGCAGCCCAACGGACTAAGACTCTCCATCGATGTCACCACCCATGTCTTCCTCCAACCAGGAGAAGAGGAAAACCAGGTTCCAACCCTGAGAATGTGCCATTGGGGAAACAGCCTGTCTGTGGGTGAGAGGGACACTCCCTCTGCAAGGTACCATTTCTCACTGAGTGGTTGGAGGTGGGCAGGAGAACCCCAGCCTCCCCCTCTCTCAGCACCCCTCAGATGCCTGAGTTTTCCACACATCTCAGGATCAACCCCACCCCAACAGACCATGGCCTCCCAGCTCCCACAGAAGCCCTAAAAGTCACAAGCCCACCTAAGGCGCCCTCCTGAGCCAGCACTCTGATGCCCTGGAGGAGTGTCTTGTCAAACCTAAACTCCATGGATTCCCAGGAACCCATCTCCACCAGGAGATCAACACTGTCCCCACACAACAGCACCCAGTGGTGGCCTGAGAGGAGCAGAAAACCCCATAGTGAGGAGGGTCCCTTGGGTTACCTGCTGGGGTGGAGAAACACCTCAGCTTCAACCCTTAGCCCCTGCTCTTCTCAGCTAGGCCACCGGTACTCTGTCCTGGGGTGGCTTCCTGCCTCTCGGAACACAGGAAGCCAACATTGTTGGGATCTAAATGGCCTTTTCCTCCTCGACTTTAGTTGGAAAATGAGCACATAGCCTCAGTGTGCACCTGACCCCGGCAATAACTGCTCATATGCCTTGTCCAGCTTCAGCTCCTTCCCCAGCTGGCAGGGAGACAGGCCTGGATGCTCACCTGCTCACCAGCCACTCAGCCCTACCCTGCCTATCCACATCCAGGGCCCAGACTAGGGGTGTGTGGTGGTTAATTTCACATGAGTCAACTTGTCTAGGCCATGCTACCCATACATTTGGACAAACGCATTCTAGATGTTTCTGAGAAGGTATTATTTTTAGATGAGATTCACATTTAAGTTAGTAAACTTTGGGTAAAGCACATTATGCTCCGTAATGTGGGTGGGTCTCATCCAATCAATTGAAAAACTTACTAAGCAGGAATGAATTCTGCCAGCACACTGCTTTTGGAATTGACCACAACTCTTCCCTGGGTCTTCAGACTGATTTTGGACTTTGCAAGTCTCCACAATCACACTAGCAAATTTTTTAAAATAAATCTCTATCTCTCTCTCTCTCTATTTCCACACACCCTGTTGGTTCTCCTCTTCCAGAGGACCCTGACGAATGTCTCAGAAGGTGGTCTGAGGGCTGACCTGGCTCTCAAGTAGGAACAAGAAGAAATAGATCATCCCATCTCTAGATCATCCCATCTAGTGGTTTCCAAACTTTTATTTTTGCAGCCAAACTCTTCATGCAGATGGCCTCGTATGTAGAATCTCATTGATGTCAGTTAAGATTTACTGAATCCTTGCTAGGTGCCAGACTCTGTTGTGAGCCTTGCACATGTGCATATATTATCTTATTTAATCCCTCTAGTAACCTGATAAGGGAGGTACTGATATTTGTCCCTTTTTTGTTTTGTTTTGTTTGTAGAGACAGAATCTCACTCTTATCCCCCTTGGTAGCGTGCCATGGTGTCACGCAGCTCACAGCAAACTCCAACCCCTGAGCTTAGGTGATTCTCCTGCCTCAGCCTCCCGAGTAGCTGGGACTACAGGCACCCACCACAATGCCCGGCTGTTCTTTTTGTTGCGGTTAGGCCAGGGCCAGGTTTGAACCTGCCACCCTTGGTATATGGGGTTTGGCGTCCTACCCACTGAGCCACAGGCATTGCCCTGTTCGTCCCATTTTAAAAATGAAGAAACTGAGGCTCAGAGAGGTGAAGCAGTCTGCCCAGGTTCTCACTAGTAAAGGTAAGAGCTGGTATTTGAATCATTTGGCCTAACATATTTAACTCCTAAAACCACAGCTGCTCTGACTGAAGTGGGCAGGGGTTCCAGAACCCTGACACCTTAAGATTTCCTTTGCATTTCATCTCTTTGCCACCCTCTTGGACCCCTAAAACACCACCAAGAACCTTAAAGCTCCTTTGAAACACAGTTTACAGCCTCTGCTCTAGTCTATCTCCCTCATTAAGAGAAAAGGGAAAGCCAAGCTTAGAGAGGTTAAGTGTCTCACCCAAGGTCACATAGTCAAGAAGTAGCCAACCAGCTCTAGAAACCCAGGGTCTTCCCACCCTGCCAGACAGCCTCTGATGGATTCAACAAGGTCTTCAGACACAGGGGAAGAGCTGGGGTCCCAAAAGAGGTAATGGAGGGAAGGAGTTCCTAGGTTTCCCTGACTAACCAATGAGGCTTTCTGGGTCAGCTTTTCCTATTAAAAGCTGAGTTGTCTTTCCAGGTACATCCTGCTCAAAGGAAACTGCAAGTGACAATTTCCCTCTGACCAAAAGGCATTGAGAAGGATAAAGGTCTGAACCGTTTCCAGATAGCATCCCTTGGACTCCTGAGCTAACATTCTGGTCTCTTCCCTTGGGTCTCAGCTTGGTGGGACACTAGGGCCCTTGAGCAAAGCTCTGAGCCCATCCAGCCTCCATCTGGGGACTCCCTTAGAGTATTGTCCCAGGGACCTGTAGGAAACTTAGTATCTGGAATAAAGACCTACTTATTCATCAAGACCCAGCCTACATGTGCCTTCCCTGGTGAAGCCTGACAAGAACATGGCTGCTGAATCAGAGACACCTGTGTCCATCTTTTTCAGTATGGACTGGCTCCCAGCACCAGCACCTGGCGTGGCATCTAGCTCAGAGGATAGCTCAGCTCATGATTGTGGGATGGATGCATGGTACCTGGAGGAGGTGAAGTGGCAGCCTGTGCTGGGCAAGTTATCCTGCCTTTGTGGACTCCAACCAGGGGATTTTCCAGACCCTCTTACTGTCTAGGCCTCATTAAGCTTTATTGGTTCAGCCTCCTCAACTACAGATGAGGAATCTGAGGCCCTAGATGTGAAGTGACTTATCTAAGGTCACACAAGTTGTGAGAGGCAGGGCCAGAAATAGAGCCCAGGCCACTAACAAAGTCCCTCTGTCTTTTGTCCTCTCCTTTTCTCAGCCACCAGTATATCCCTCACACAGAGCTTTAGTCCCTAGCATTAGGACCCCCCCCCCCAGTCTCACAGTAACCTCCTGAGACAAAGGACAGGTTTCTCTTCACCCTATCGCACACAGGAGGAGACAGACATAGCACAGTAAGACTTTCCCAGGTCTCTCAGAATCTCTTTCCCTGTATGTCTATTACACGCATGTGTCCTATCACCTCGCTTCCTTGTCTGTCTCTGAGTCTCTCATAACCAAGACAAGACCCTGAGCTCCTTGCCTCCCTTGCCCACCCCTACTGGCATATTACATTAAATAAGAAATGCAGGAGAGCAGGAAGCAGAAGAATGGTCCATGCTATAGAGCCAGGCAGCCAGGGACAGACAGGACAGATGTCCTAGTGTCTCCAGGTATAGGAAAGTTCCTCACTGCCCTCTGCCTCCAGCAGAAGTTTTCTCAATGTTGTAAGCCCCATAGAGACTGCAAATCCAGGGCCTTGGTATTCCATATATGCCGCCCCACCCATCACTCCCAGCCACTAATCCAGGCCTTGCTGGGCTGAGCCAAGACTTAAAGACTTCAAGGAACCAGACAGCAGAGCAAACCTTTGAACTTGGGCTTCAGGAACAGACATGGGCCAGAGTTTAGTCTACACTTGTGCCCTCAGCCAGGACACAACTCATACAACCACACCTGGCAGCCCTGGAGGGATAAGTGGGTGGGCAGAGAAGATGGTCTGTCCACCTCCTGCCACCACGACTTCTTGGTTCCAAAGACAGAGAGTTTTTCCGCTCCTGCATTCCACAGTGATTCTAGGGGTTCCCAACCTTGCCCCCAGCCTGGGAGTCCCAGTCCTCATCCTGAGGTGCACTACAGGTCCTGCCTGTACAGACAGGACACTTCTTCCTCCGCGCTGACCTGGCATCTCCACCTTCCATGGCCCAGTCCTGACACCTGGTGGTGCCTCTGGAGCACAGCCCCTAGCTTCCTTCCCAACTCCCCACCCTGCACCAGGGCCCAGCCAGAGCTGCCAAACCAGCCAGGCCACCCACCTCCCCACTGGCTCAAACCGGCAGGGTCAGGCTGGGCTCTGGATGAAAGGAGGGCCACTTGGGGAGCACACCATTCGCATAGAGTCAAACTCCCTCCTCAACTCCAGCCCTCAGGCCAAGTCAACTGGGGGGCCTAGAATAAGGGGCCACAGGAGGCTTCAGCAAGACATGCCCAAGGTCACACAGTGGGGTCCCCAGGACTTCCTCCTGCCCCACCCCTGGGGCTGTCTCCTATCATAGCAGCACAGCAGGCCCCTGGGGTAATGGGAAGACACTAAGGCGAGAGACAGAATCAAAGTTAGGCAGCCTCTGAGTGCAGGGCAGTATGGGGGCCTGTTATACAAATGAAATGCAAAACCTCACCCTCTACTATTCCTCTGTGACTTCACCCCTGGCTTCCCCCCACACCACCAGAAAGAACCCTCCAGACTTCTTCGGAGGAGGGTGACACCACGTGGCTGATCTCGGTATTGCAAAATTTCCTTTGGGCTCCCTAAACTTATGCTGGGTGTCCCAGCCCTTCAGTCAAGGTCCCTGGCAGACCTTGCCTAGAATGCCCTCCACACACACTCACACATACTCACACTCACAGGCTTCCAGCCATCCACTCCTACCTCCAACACCCAGCTGAATACTTTCTATTACCCAAGAGCATACACCCTGAAAAACCCACTCCACCCCAGTCAGCTGGTTGCCTTGGCAGATGTGACCCCTCTCAGCCTTAGTTTCCTCCTCTGTAAAATGAGGATGACACAAGTGCCTTCCTGATGCTGTCAGCATCAGATGAGGTCATGCCTGTGACCATTTGGTGCTCAATCAGAGCTTTACAAATTGCTTACTGGACTCTGACGCCCAGGTCCCAGCCTACTGGGACATCAGCATAGAGAGAGGTAGAAAGAGTTATGTGAAAAAAAGCTCCAGGGCTACAAAGAACGTGGGCCAGTGTGGCCTATTAGACACAGCTGGCATGGTCAGGGCTTGTGTAAGGAGTGTGGGGCTAGGGTGGGAGCCCCGGGACAGAGAACTGGGCAGAGGCTGACCCTGTGGGCCCTGCAGCCCTGGGAAGGGGCCTGTGCCTTGTCTTGAAGTCGTGGGGCCTCCCAAAACTTTACCCCAGAGGACTGCTGACATAACCAGCCCCACTGGAAGCTGATGTGGGGTCAATGGCAGAGAGTGGCTCAGGAAACAGGAGAAGGCAGAGCTGAGGCACTTGTCCAGGTGAGAGATGACGGCAGCTGAGCTGGAAGGAATGATGAGGAGCTGGGTGACTTGAGCTGTCCTTGGGTGCCTGGTGACTGATAGGATATGAGAGTGAAAGAGAGGGGGCCCTCTAGTGAGGCAAATGGATGGATGATGGTGTCAGTCTCTGAGACTGGGGGCAGGGCCTTCTGCTGATGTCACTGAGTGATCTGGGACAAGACACTGACTTCTCTGGCAACAGTCTCAGCCAAACACAGGCTGTGCCAGGAGCACGTGAGAATAGAGATTGAAAAGCTCAGCAGCCAGCATGTCCTGCACCAATTCCGATTCAGGGCCTCCTAAAGTCACCCCTAAACTGCCACAGGGGAGAATTGTGGCTTGCCTTCTATGCAGGATTCCCAGTGCCAGACACATGCCACCCACATCCACACACCCAACCAGATGACATCCATGTGACCTCCAGGCCCATTCCACAAACCCTCCATACAGCTTTCACATGCCAATGACGTACTGTCTACATACCACACACACACCATCTGCACACCACCATCCACTTCCACATGCCATTCATATGCCATTGATGTTGGCATACCTTCCTCTGCCATTCACACATGTACACCAACACAGGCCACATGCCACTCACCACCTGCCACATCTACCATACCAGCCTACATGCTCGCCATCCAGTGAACTCTGTCAGAATCTTTCTCCAGATGAGAAAGGCACCAGCTCGGACCCTCAGGATGTGTGCACAGCAGAGTCCCAGACTTGCCTGGGCCCAGCCATCTCATCCCCTCCTAGTGGCATTCCCATCCCCCACAGCCTGGCCAGCCACTCACCTTTGCAGGTGCAGCCCTCCCGGGTGATGACCTGGCGGCAGATTCCACAGGGCTTCACCTTCTTAAAGGTCTTCACCTTGAAGTGGTGTGTCTTGGGGGCCTCCAGATCCTCCGGCTATGGGAGAGAGGCACAGGGGTCAGTGCTGGCAGGAGACCAAGTTCCTGGGAAGAATTTAGGGAGCTAGGAGAGGAAGGAAGTGACTCAGAAAGGGATGGCAAGAGTCCTTCAGGGTTCAGAGGAGGGAAGGAAGCCCAGGGATAGAGAAAGGTCTCATCCAAGACTCCCAGACTCAGTTGGGCCCAGGGACTGGACCCAGATAGCAACTAGCATAGCCTGGCATCCAGAGACCACAGTGCCCTGCATGGCCCCCACTGTTCTTTTCCTTGTATTTACTCTCTCACTAAGGCACTGCTTACACACAGTAGCGCATACTCATTTTAAATGTAGTGCTCGACACAATTTTACATATGTCCACCCCACAGAACCACACTCCGGAGGCTCCCTCAAGACCCCTGATGACAATACTATTGTGACTTCCATCACCAAACAGTCATGTTGCCTGATTTTTGCACTTCATAGATAAGGACGCATCTGGTGTGTGCTCTCGAGTTCTCTCACACAACCTCAGTCCGTGAGGTTCGGCCCTACAGTTGCAGCAGCAGCAGCTCCTTTGCCATTGCTGTGTCCCTTCATATAAATGTGCCAGTCTCTCTGCCCACACTGCTGTTGATAGGCCTTGACTTCTCTGACCCAGGGCCCGAGAATGCCATTTCTCCCTTCTGTCCCCACCACCCTCACCCTCACCTCCTGCCCCAGCCCAGAAGGCTTCTTCCATCTTTATGTTTGTTTTCTATTCTTTGTGTTATGACACTGTGGCTGTGTTGACTAAATTTTACCCTGTCACATGGGAGAGGGGAGGCAGGTTGGTGACCCAAGGCCTCCTCTGTGTCTAACTTGCAGTGAAGCCTTGGGTCAGTCACCACCTGCCACCACTACCCCAGGCCTCAGTTTCCCCCCTTTGGCTGGCACCACACCTCTTTAACGCTGATGGTCTGTCCTTTGCAACCACATATGGGGACACACTCTAAGCTGCAAAGCTCTGCATTGGCATCACCTGCCTTGGGGGCCCCAGCACAGGCAGAGCTGGAGGTGCTCCCTATTCAGAAGGCCCCCCAGGACAGGGATCCCCTACCCAAAGCCCTCGACCAGGGGTCTAACTGCATTCACCTCCCAGCAGCAAGGGCTGGGGGCTAGACACAGGACCCAGCAGCTACCTCTTTCCCCTCTCCAGGCACAGACCTTTGTGACACCACTCTGTACTCTCAAGCACACACAGAGACACATTATGGCCTGTAGGGGTTGGAGAGGGCTCTCTTCCACATCCCCTCCTTGTACCTGCTCCAGAGCCCCCAGCTCTGAGATACAGACTGGGAGGTGACAGTGAATTCAGAGGAGGAAAAGTGGCAGCGTCTCACAGCTCTGTGTGTTAGGGTCTCCTGCCTGAAGACCCCACAGAGGCAACTGCTGGCTGACAGAGACCAAGCCACAGAGACGCAAAACCAAATACAGGCAAAATGAGATCAAGTCCAAGGGGCTGGAGAAAGAAGCAGACAGACACAGCAGTAGAGAGAGAGGGGAGGAGGAGAAAGACCAAGATCAAGGCAGAGATAAAGGCTGACAAGCACACCCAGACACTGAGAGAGACACACAAACCAGGAAGGGGGCCAGAGGATCAAAAAGGGACAGACAGACAGAAGGACACCGGAGCATCCAAGGTCAAATCTGGGAAGATCTGAGAATCAAAGTACATAATGATTGGACTGGCATTTAAATGCGTCCATGCTGACAATAAGAAATGCAGTCATTGCCTCATTACAACATTTTGGTCAACCACAGACCAGCATACACCATGGTGGTCCCATAAGATTATCATACTGTATTTTTACTGTATCTTATTTAGATACATAAATACTTGTCACTTTGTTACAGCTGCCTACAGTATTCAGCACAGTGACATCCAGCCCAGGAGCAATAAAATAGACCATAGAGCCTAGGTATGTAGTAGATTTGTGTAAGTTCACTCATGAAATCACCTAAGGATGCATTTCTTGGACTTTATCCCCATTGTTAAATGACCCATGACTATACCTAAATAAATTGAAACTTTAATGAAGCACAGATATTTATCTCATCTCAAAGCACCCACCCCTCACAGTACACTTACACATCACAAAGGGGAAAAAGGTAACTTTTCCTGGCAGACTTCATTTTAGTCGAGTGTAATCAAGTGATGGAAGTAACATCACCAGTAATGGGATGAATGGAAGTCGTGAGCCACAGACGGGGCACTGGGAACAGACATTACTCCTGCCACATTCCTGCCAAAAAGCCACTACCAGAATCTAATAATGAGAAAGCATCAGGCCAACCAATAGGAAGGACAGTCTGCAAATTAAATGGCCTAGAATCTTCAAAAGTGACAAGAACATGAAAGTCAAAGGAAAACCAAGGTGATTTCTACACTGAAGGAAGCTAATAGACATGACAACCAAAAGCAATGTCTGGTTCTGAGCTAGACTCTGTTGACAACAATAAAGGACATCATTGGGACAACTGGCAGCACTTCCCTGGGGTCTAGATTAGAAGATATTAAGGTATCCATGTCAGTTGCCTGATTTTGATGGCCGGGCCAGATTGGTAGACATCCTTGTGGGAAAATCAAGTAAGCATTTAGAGGTGGTGGGCCACGCCAGCCACTTACTCTCAAATAGCTTAGAAAAAAAGCCTGTTGCACTGTATTTTCAACCTTTTGGAACTTTAACATTGGTTTGAAATTCCAAAAGAAAGACAGACAGACAAATATCGGGTAAAGGGGAGCAGAGACAAAAGCCAGGGTGGAAGTGGGGAGGATAGAGAGAGGGAAGGCAGCAGAGCTCTGCCGGCCAAACTCTGTAGGGCCATTGGGTTCTGATACTCCTGAGAGCTAGGTCTAGGAGCTTCATCTGGGGATGGGGTAAGGTGGGGAACAGGGCAATCACCAGTTCTGCATCCCATCCCAGAGGGAAGGGCAGAGAAGTCCCCTCCATTCAGAGTGTCACCTCTCCTGTTTTCTGATCTCAGGCCTTAACTTGGGGCCTTCATGTCAATCTGTCACAGATGCTCCAGGGAGGGAGGCCAACCAAATGCCAACTGTAGCAGCCAGGCCTGGAGTGCAGGGAGGAGAATGGAGGGGATGTGAGATTCAGTTTATGGTCTGTCTTGGGGAGATAGACAGGAAACCCTAAAGCCAACTTTCCCAGTCCTACTCTGGTACCTCCCAAGCCCACCTCATCCCACTAAGTCAGGCAGAGTGTCCCACCCAACTTACCCCCCAAACTTTCCTCCCCAAACCCCAATTCCAGTCCTTCCCCCAAAGGGGAAGTGGAGTCTCCTTGCTGACCAGTGAATAGATGGACGCAAATGAGACAGTTTAGCAAATGCCCCTGCTTATCACGGGGACCCCAGGGATGCCGGCCCAGCTCCATAAAATCTGAGTTTACAAATCTCACCCCCCACACCCAGGATCTGGAGGGCAAGGACTGGGTTTCAGAAACATCTCTGCCCTGCTCAGGCCTCTCTAAGCAGCCTGAGGGCAATACCCAGGACACTCTCACCCCTAACTCCACCTGGTCCTGGCTCTGGCTGAGGGAGCACTGGGATGGGAGTCCAGAGTCCTGTTATCTAGGCTTCATGGCCTTGAAAACATTGCTGGCCTTCTCTGGGCCTCAAATGAAAATGAGGTGTTTGGACCAGATAGACTAACTATAAACAAAGAGGAAAAAACAATGGGACAGTCCCTTTAGGAAAAATGAACTGGGGGTAATGGAGGTGGGAAATGCTGATGATTACAGAGCAGAATCAATGAGACGTCAACTCTCTGAGGAGAGATTGTGACACCCTGGTGGGAGTTGGGGACAAGCTTTGCCACCTCCAGACAAGTAGCCCCAGGATCTACTGGCCTCAGCTTCCCCTATAAAACAGGTGTCTCTGAAGGAGTCATTGAGTAGGTTTGATGTTTCCTAGGATGCCAGGGGAGAAAGTCCAGGGTGAGTTAGCCGCCCATCTTCAACTATCTGAAGGAGCTGTCATTGTAGGAAGGAACCAGACATAATCTGTGATGCTCCGAAAGTAAAACAAAAACCAGTGAGAAGACGCTACAAGGGGGCATAATTAGACTCGACCAGGAACAAAAACTTCTTAACAATCACACATTAAAATTGGAGCTGGCTCGGCACCTGTGGCTCAATCGGCTAAGGCACCAGCCACGTACACCTAAGGTGGCGGGTTCATATCCCCAGCCCGGCCCGCCAAACAACAATGATGGCTGCAACCAAAAAATGGCCGGGCGTTGTGGGGGGCGCCTGTGGTCCCAGCTACTTGGGAGGCGGAGGCAGGAGACTCGCTTGAGCCCAGGAGTTGGAGGTTGCTATGAGCTGTGATGC
>CAUYQV010179422.1:0-11484 GCA_963574575.1 Galagoides demidoff
GGCCGGCCGGGCTGGGGATTCGAACCCGCCACCTTAGGTGTACGTGGCTGGCGCCTTAGCCGACTGAGCCACAGGCGCCGAGCCACTTCTGCTGTATTTTAAAAGAACAAGCTCATTTCCCCAAAGTCAGAATATTTAAAATTATCAAAAAGCCAATAGGAAAAAATTCTAGTATGTCAGATAAAACACTTTCTGTGGTTAAAAAAATTTTTTTAGTCTTAAATGTATAACACAAAGTTTTATGTGCATACTTTTGTATTAGAGTTTGCTTTAAAAAAAGAAAAAAAGAAATCAAAAGTCTTACCAATAATAACTTCACAGGATTTATGTGCCTGAGAAACTTCATAAGCACAACGCATTTCAGAGTAAGTAATTCCTCCAATTACAAAAACAATTAGCTTTGACCCATTTTTTCGGTCTTCTAAGTAATTAGCTCTGGGTTTCTGGCGAGCACTAAAAAGTTAAAAAAAAAAAAAAGCAAACACGTTAAAAATGTTTATGAACCATAATGCTTGGAGACTCTTAAAAAAGCCTAACCTAACTCATCCAAACTCAAATTTAGTGTCAAGTACATTCATTTTAAGGAAATGACTTAACTAGACCACCAAGAGTGAGGCAGGAAAGCCCCCTTTTAAGGTGTTGGTGTCAGTGCACAGCTTCCCAAGGGGAATGCTACTAAAGTGATCACAGTGATACTCAGCAATGAAGTATGTAGTACTTTTTCCAGGATGAAGACATGAACTTAATTATCAGACCCTGTAGGTGTAAGTCCTGAGATACAAAAATAATGATTACATCCCTGTATCCTGAAAACTTCTACATAGTACTTAAGAGCACTGGTTAAAATAAAGGCAACCACATTTTTAAAGCACAGGCTTGAGAGTAAACAAGTCAGAGAAATCCCCAGGAGCTAGCAGGGCTGGTAAACTGAGTTGAGGCTCAGTCTGCCTTGCCTTGTAGCATATTTTCAGATCTTAGCAAACAGGTGGGCCGAACCCTGGGTACTGTGCAAGGAAGAGACTGGCAGCTAAGACCCTGCATGAGGTCAGTATACCCTCAAAAGCCAAGGGAGATTATCAAGAAGCTTCTTCTCTAATACACCCACGGGCCTTCCGCATGAGAGCTTTAGGCGCTATCACTCTCCCTTCAACGTCTGAAGAACTTCAAGCTGAAAATTAACAAATAAAAGGAAAAAACTCTAATCAGGCAGAAGTACAGGCAAAACCTCTCCAAAGGGATCCACCTTCAGCTTAGAATTCAAAATTACAAAAGAAATAGCCATGAGTTTGCAGAAATAAAAGGCAGCAGAATTAGACCTTGAAGGAATGTGAGATACAGAAATCATTAAATACAGACATAAATTATGTTTAAGATGATAAAGGATAATAAAGTAGGTTAGAAAGTTTGACAAAATAAATCATTAAAAAATCCTAGGATATTTAAAAAAACATATAAGTAGAACTTGTACAATGGAAAAATAAAGTCAATAGAAACTGCAAAGATAGCTTACACAGCAGATTAAGAGAGAACTAAAGAACTAAAAACTAAATCTGAAGAAAAATTTCCAGAATGAAATACAAACAGCAGAAGAAATGAAAAACCTGAGAGATTAGGAGACATGAAGACAGAACGAGATGTTCCAACATCAGACAATAAGAGTGACCATATTTGAAGAATTCATGTAAGAGTCTTGAGATTTAGGAAACATAACTGAATCCCAAGGAAAGAAAGAAAAATAAATCCTCAGGTAGACAGACATACCACAGAGAATGCACAGAATATCAAAGACAAAAAGCAGCAGGAGGAAAAAGGCTGATTACTCACAAAGATATGATGAGACTAATAGAAAACATGCCCCCTAACCTTCTCAAGAGCTAAAATAGAAGGCTGGAAAGAGTAGATTATCTGAAAGTATTGAGTGAACATAACTCAAGTTGGTCTAAGGTTCTCGGGTTGTTCAAAAGGGACGGCAGAAATAATGATTAATCCTAGGCTTTGTTGGGTCAAATTGTATAATAAATTTCTAAGGATAACTGCTGTAAGAATCAAAATAGGTTATTTAAATTCCAAACCAGTAAAAAAGGAAAAAAAAAAAACAAAACTAAAGAAAAAGTTCTCAATACAAGAAAAGTATATGTGGCTCAGCATCCGTAGCACAGTGGTTACAGCATTGGCCACATGCACCTAGGCTGGCGCGTTCGAATCCGGCCCAGGCCTGCTAGACAACAATGACAACTGCAACAAAAAAATGGCCAGGCATTGTGGTGGGCACCTGTAGTCCCAGCTACTTGGGAGGCTGAGGCAAGAGAATTGCTTGAGCCCAAGAGTTTGAGGTTGCTGTGAGCTATGACACCATGGCACTCTACCGAGGGTGACACAGTGAGACTGTCTTAAGGAAAAAAAAAAAAAAGAAAAGAAAAGCATCTGAAACACTAATACACATAGTGCGCAAGAATCTCCACTGAGTATTGTTTGTAATGATGCCAGTTTTGACCAGCCTGAATTTCCACCACATGGAAAATGAATGAATAAACTTTTATACTCAAATAATTATATACCACCTAGCAAATGAAAATTTATGCAAATTATCAATCTAGGATAAATTTCACAAACATAAAGAAAACAAAGAAAAAACAAGTTGCAGGACATATACAATATGACATCACTTATATTAAGTTTTTTTCTTTTTAGAGACAGTCTCACTTTGTTGCCTAAGATAGAGCGTCCTGACATCACAGCTCACAGCAACCTCCAGCTCTTGGGCTTAGGCGATTCTCTTACCTCAGCCTCCCAAGTAGCTGGGACATCAGGCGCCCGCCATAACGCCCAGCTATTTTTTGTTGCAGTTTGGGCCAGGGCTAGGCTTGAACCTGCCACCCTCAGTATATTGGGCTGGTGCCCTCCTCACTGAGCCACAGTGCCACCCTATTTATATTAAGTTTTAAAGATACAATACAGAGCCATGTGCAGTGGTTCACGCCTATAATACTAGCACTTTGGGAGACCAAGGCAAGAGGATCTCTTGAGGCCAGAGTTCAAGACTAGTCTGAGCAAGACCAAAAGTCTCTGAACAGTCTCAAAAAACAGGAAAGTTAACCAGTGTAGTCCCAGCTATGTGGGAGGCTGAGGCAGGAGGATCACTTTGAGCCCAGGAGTTTGAGGTTGCTATGAGGTATGATGATGCCACTGCACTCTACCCTGGGAGACAAAGTAAGGCCCCGTCTCAAAAACAAAACAAAGAAACAACAAAACCCCAAAAAACATGAGAGAGAGTGGACTTATGGTCATGGGAAATAAGGTAGTCAGGAGATTCCCTTCCAAGAAAACAAGCACATAGCTAGATGAAATTGTGGAAGAAAACGAAACAGAATAAAACATTTCAGGTCAAGTGGAAATCAACCACAGCCAGACAACAAATTGAGAAGCATTTATTCTTGAGTATCTGCTCCCGTTATCAGGTAAGAATGGTGGTGGTGAATATGAAACCCTCTGGCTGGGGCTGCATTTAACCCCACTCTTCTCACATCTCAGTCAAGAAAAAATTATAGCTTTACTGAGTTGAAGCTGGCTGTGAAAACCAGCAGCTTTACTACCAGGATCTCAATTTGGGCTGGGCAGCCAATCAACCAAGAATTTAAGGAGGAAATCCCAGAAGTGGTGAAGCTGAAGAAGGGAAGGCCAAGCTCTCTACATTTGTTAGCTGACTAGTAACAAATGGAAAACTTGACAAGGTCCAGGGGAAAAACTGAGGGAAAAACTGAGGGAAAAAAAGGGGAGACTCAAAAACTGGGTACAGTGGAACACATTCCTTAACTCACTCTTAGCTTGGTCAGCAGCAGACAGAAGCCGTACAGGCTTGACGTGTTTGAGATCACTAGCTGACCTCTGAAGTACACAGACACAGGACCACAGGGGCAACCACTACGAGCTACAAAGGGGCTGCACATGTTCCTCTTTCAAATATATCATGACTCTGGCTAGTCGCTGTGGCTCACTCACTGTAATCTGTTAGGAGCCCAAGGCAGGTGGATTGCCTAAGTTTATGAGTTCAAGACCAGCCTGAGCCAGAGCAAGACCCTGTCTCTAAAAAATAGCCGAGTGCTATGGCAGGCGTCTATAGTCCCAGCTACTCAGGAGACTGAGGCAAGATCGTTTGAACCCAAGAGTTTGTGGTTGCTGTGAGAGCTAAGACTCCATGGCACTCTACTGAGGGTGACAAAGTGAGACTGTCTCAAAAAAAAAAAAAAAAAGACTCTTACAGCTTGTTATATATGTGCATGTGACCGCCCCACCAATAGATTCCTATTCCTATTGTCCTCCCTCTAGCTGGAAGGTTTGCTTCCTAGCCTGCCAGGAAGGCTACTCTCCTTTCTAAATTTATGAACCATGTCATTTTATTCAGTTAACAAATATAATGAAAGAATTAAAAAGAAAAATATGTGAATAATAAGGTAACTAATAGGGAATCTCAACAAAAAATGGAAACTGAAAGGAACCAAATGGAAATTCCGAATGTGAAAAGTAAAAAATTCACTAGAGATGCTCAAGAGCACATTTGAGATGCCAGAAAAATCAGTGAACCTGGAGACAGTCCAGTATGTATTACCCAAATCTGAAAAACAGAGACAAGGAGGAGGAAAGAAAAGAGAACCTCAGTGACTCATGGAATAACAACAACCCCCTTAACTGATGTGTAATAAGAGTCTGAGAAGGGGAGGGAGGAGAAAAGGGCAGAAGCAAATCTGAAGAAATAATGCCTGAAAACTTTCCAAATTTGATGAAATTTACTTGCAGATCCAAGAAACTCAACAACCCCCTGGTAGAATACTCAGAAAGAGAACTACACCTAGACACAACACAGTTAAACTGCTGAAAGCCACAAGACCATGAGAAAATCTGGCAAAGCATGACTCAAAACATTGTTTGGGATACAAATGTATGTAGAAAAACTATGAAGATACACAGGTGATAAACATCAAATGCAAAACAGAAGAGAAAGGG
The DNA here is from genome assembly GCA_963574575.1 of Galagoides demidoff. Classification (NCBI taxonomy): domain Eukaryota; kingdom Metazoa; phylum Chordata; class Mammalia; order Primates; family Galagidae; genus Galagoides; species Galagoides demidoff. The sequence continues at coordinate 5,002 of CAUYQV010179422.1, forward strand.
AGAGTGATAAAATCCTGGAATGATATATAGGAAGCTTGAACTGTATTTATAATAAGCTGGGTTCTAAGTATGTGTTGTAACATTCTCTGTATCTTTCTGAATGTTTCAAATATGTCATCACAAAAAAATAATCCAAAAAGATTAAGCACTCTGCTACGTGAACAAGGCAGACACTGGGGTGGAAGTGGGGGGCCTCTTGTCTAGTTTCATGAAATAGTTTTATAATAAAGTACATCTTCATGTTGCTTATCTAGATTCATTTAAACAGGTTATAGTTCAGGGCAAATTACACGACTACATGCTTCAAAGAGAACTGCCAATGTAAGAATTAGTCTGCAATATACTGAAAATTTCACTGACTTTCACTTATAGGTTTTACCTTACAGCTCCCGAGCCATTCCATACTGCTGGGCACTGGGAACAATATGGCCATTCTTTTGAATCTAATCTATTATCAATGGCATCCTAGGGAAGAAAAGAGTAAAACACCATCAAGAAAATGTTATAAATTTCGGGACTTTTTGGGTTTGTTTTGTTTTGATAAACTGTATGCTTTTCTTCCTTTGTCTGGAGGTCCCCACACTGGCATGAGGATTCCAGGCACCTTACAAGGGCCTTTAGCTGTGTGCACTGCCAGGGGTTTCTGAACACCATCCCTGTCCTGATTAAAGCTTTGCTCTTCACAGCAGTGGCTTTAGAATGAGATGTGCATACCTAGCCTAGAAGCACTCAGGGTAATTCAATGGGATATGATAAGTTTTCCCTTTCATTTTATTTCTAAAAATTTTTCATTTTTTCATTGTTATACTTCTGTGTATAAATAAACTACACATATAGATTAAATATGTTTTATTAGCATGGTAATATATAATTTATAAATAAATTGGTATATATTCTTCCTGTATTTTTTATGGTTGGGTGTGCATGATTCAAACCATTTGGAAACCACAGTAGCACAATGGTATTAACAATGAGACACAAGAAATGAGCACAAAGTACTTAGTAGTCCAAGAATATTTTCAGTAAGAATTCAAAAAGGGAAGAAAACCAAGTTTTGGGAGAAAATATCATCAATCCAAGTGTGTATTTTTGTTTTTTTTTCTGACAGTCTCTTCTACTGTCCCCGGTAGAGTGCAAGTGGTACAATCACAGCTTACTGCAGCTCCAAAGTCCTGGGCTCAACCCATCCTCCTGAGAAGCTGGGTGTGCCATCACCCTGGCTAATTTTTAAATTGTTCTTTTGAGAGATGGGGTCTTGCTATGTTACCTAGGCTGGTCTTAATTGCTGCAAGTGTTCTCCTCATCTCAGCCTACCAGAGTGCTGAGATTATAGGCGTGAGCCACCATACCTGGCCCAAATGTGTATTTTTTGAATTTAACATGCAAATCCTCCTTAAAGGGTTTGAGAAAGTCAATTCTTACTTTAAAAATACAGGCTACTTAGTTCTATACATCATCATCATGGGAAAGGGAAATAAAAATTGGTGCAGAAAATGAAGCCTAAATTCTTCACATTTTTTGTGTACATTTAAACATGTGAATGACAAAAAATTAGCCAAGCAAAACAGAAAAATTATAGTACAACATTGTGCCAAATCAGCTTCCAAAGGTAAGTAGAACTTGGGACTCAAATCAAAGGAAAATTGGCATAAATGGAATTATAAGATTATGATTAAAGAATCAGTATCATGATTTTATTGAGATCATATAGCAATTTTTTAATTAGGCCATTTTGTAATTTCCTATAATTAAATAATATTTTCTACATGAAAACAGTACTAAAGACATTATTCATCTGTTATAGCAAACGGTAATGAGGCTTAGATTTTAATCACAAATACATTTCCGAGAATGCTGGCATCTAATTTTGCTATATATATGGTACACATATATATAAAAGTCATTTTGTTATTTTCATTCAAATAAACTATAGTACATATGCTACATACAGTTATTTAAAGCAATAGTAGCGACTGCTGTAAAACTAAATGTGCTTATTATTTATTTTGAGACAGTCAGTGGGGAGTGGCTCTGAAGTCTTCAAGAAAATAATCTTCAAGAGATTCTTCTCCTTTGACCCCACATATGGCCTTCCTTTCTGAAGCTTCCCAAACTGTGGAAAATTCCTGCCCCATAGATACACTGAGACTGACAGAGAAACATACTAAGAGTAAAGAAGACGCTATAGATGGCAGAGCACTCAGGTATAAGAAAAATAGAATGGTTTTTACCTCCATAATATCTTTGATAAAAGGTGTCCATCTAGAGAGCTGAAAAGTTTCTTCTGCAGACCGATCCTTTCGTGTTGGTTTGCCTTGTTGAGACTAATATAATTAGAAGAAAAAATTAAAAACCAGGAATGTTATTCAGCAATACTCACTTTCCTAACACAGATACTGAATTTACCAGCAAGCACTATGTGGGACCTGACTGACACTGTAAGTGGAAATACCTGTTTAAAAAAATCCAAATAGATGGTCACATAACATCACAAGTATTTTGTGCTTTAATGTTAAAATTTATAGTTCTATCAGAAAACAGTTTAATCAAAGAAAACTATTGTAAAACTTGATGGGAAAGAGTGAGATTCTAAACAGAGTTCTTTCAAATTTGACTTAAGAAAGAGAATATAGAATTATTTTCTATACCATATTATACTTAAAGATTAAATTTTTAACTAAAATATGACAATTGCTATAAATAAATCATAAAGAGAAAAGCGTTAGGTAGCAAATTACAACAAAAGCTATCAAATACTAATTCACCAGAAAAGTGTATTTGCCCAAATTATCACATATGGAAAAGTCAAGAAAATAAATTTTTAAATTGCTTAATCAAAATCTATAGAATGAAGTTAAAAAGACTATCTGCATGGATTCACACATAAAAAATGCAAACAGCCACACATACATATTTCTAAGTATTTCACAACATAAGATTTCTTACTTGGGGAACGATGGGAACACCAAGATAACTCCAGTTACGAATCATGTCACTCTCATTTTCTATCTTTACATTCTGGATCAACCTGTCCAAATTTTCTTCTGTAGTTCCTTGGATAAGTAAAAATGAGTGCACAATTACATAATTGCTATTATGTTTGGGGTAGTACCCATGAATACAGATTTTAAATAAAAACTAAACAAAGTATATCCTTTTCAGTCTTCTATTTCATGTTTTTATTATTTACCTTAGCCAACTTCAGCTACTATTTTTGAGTTTTCGAAGATTATCTTATAATTGATAATAAGACGGTTGTTAAAAAGTGATATTTATTTATTTATTTGAGACAGAGACTCAGTTGTCCTGGGTAGAGTATCATGGCATTACAGCTCACAGCAACCTCAAACTCTTGGGCTCGATCTATCCTCTTGCCTCAGCCTCCTGAGTAGCTGGGACTATAGACACCTGCCACAATGACCAGCTATTTTTACTTACTTATTTTTTTTTTTTTTTGAGACAAAGTCGAACTATGTCGCCCTGGTAGAGTCCTATGGTGTCACAGCTCATAGCAATCTCAAACCCTTGAGCTTAAGCGATTCTCTTGCCTCAGCCTCCCAAGTAGGTGGGACTATAGGCGCCCACCACAATGCCTGGCTGTTTTTTGGTTGTAGCTGTCATAGTTGTTTGGGAGGCCCAGGCTGGGTTTGAACTCACCAGCTCTGGTGTATGTGGCTGGCACCCTAGCCACTGAGCTATAGGCACAGAACCACAACCAGCTATTTTTAGAGACAAGGATCTTGCTCTTCATCAGGCTTGTCTCAAACTCCTGAGCTCAAGCAATCTGCCTGCCTTGGCCTCCCAGAGTGCTAGGATTACAGATGTGAGTTACTGTGTTCAGCCCGAAAAGGTCATTTTTTGAGCTGAGTACTTTAATGCATTCATGAAGATAAACAAAATCCCCATTACCATTAATACTGAAGATGTAAAGTAGGATTGCTCTTATTTTATCACAATTGTCGTGATTTTTGTTGAGAAGAACTGGAAGGAGTACTCGCATAAAATCTTTCACCCTCTGTCCTTCTGCATCAGTTCCAAGTGCCAGGTCCTTAATAAAAATAACACATCATCAGTTGTCTATAATCCAAATTCATTTTTTGGTTAGAAATATCTATTATTAAACCTTGTCAGATTTTAATGGAACACTGATGACATTTCAAAGGAAAATGAACACCACCTGTAACTATTGGTTGTACCTAATGCAAAAGGTCAAGAAATGAGTCACAGAAGATGTAAATCATTAATTTAGGCCTGGCACCCATATGCTCAGTGGTTAGGGCGCCAGCCACATACATGGAAGCTGGCAGGTTTGAGCCTGGCCTGGGCCCTGTTAAACAACAATGACAACTGCAACAGAAAAAATATCCAGGCATTGTGGCAGGTGCCTATAGTTCCAGCTACTGGGGAGGCTGACGCAAGAGAATCACTTAAGCCCAAGAGTTTGAGGTCACTGTGAGCTGTGAGGCTACAGCACTCTATTGAGGGTAACATAGTGAGACTTTGTTTCAAAAAAAAGAAAGAAAAGAAAATAATTAATTTAAACCTATCCAATAAGATAGTCACTAGCAACATATGGCTATTGAGCACTTGAAATATGATCAGTCTGAATTAAGACACACTGTAGGTATAAAATACCAGAATGTAAATCATCTAATTAACATTTCTATATTGATTAGATTTTAAATAATATTTTGAATATATCAGGTTAAGTCAAATTTTTTCTTTTCTAAAGAAACAGAGTCAAGTCTGGACTGCCCGGGGTGGACTTGAACTCCTGGGTTCAAGCAATCCTCTTGAGAAACTTAGACTACAGGCATATACCACTATATTCAGATTATTAAAATTAATTGCATTTCTTTTTACCTTTGTAATGTGGCTACTAGAATATTTAAAATTAGATTCAGCTTCTATTCTATGTCTATTAGAGGGCAAGGATCTAAACCAGGACTATCCAACCTTTTGGCTTCTCTGGCCACACATTAAATACATAAAACACTAATGAAAGCTGATGAGAAAAATAAAAGGACTATGTATAATTTTTGTGATATACTCAGATAAGAAAAAAAATCCTCACATAAAATTCTCATTTGCAGTGGCCCATTCAGACAGTCTTTTTTTTTGTTTGTTTGTTTGTTTGTTTGTTTTTGAGCCAGAGTCTCACTATGTCACCCTTGGTAGAGTGCTATGATGTCACAGCTCACAGCAACCTCCAACTTTTGGGCTTAAGCGAGTCTCTTGCCTTAGCCTCCCATGTAGCCAGGACTACAGGTGCCTGCCACAATGCCCGGCTATTTTTGTTGCAGTTGTTATTGTTGCTTAGCTGGTGTGGGCTGGGCTTGAACCAGCCAGCCTCGGTGGCCTTGGTGCATGTGGTTGGTGCCACTGTACTACAGGCGCTGAGCCACAGAGTCTTTTAAAATCGTCAAGTAGGTCCCTAGTTTGCAATCACTAATATAGAACATGTACATACATCAGTAATAAAACATTTTTTTTTAATATTTTTTATTGTGAAAGAAAAGTGGGTAAAATAAAAGAAGTGGGATATGTGATGTGTATTTAAGAAACTAATCCATCAATGTCTGGTTCGATGGAAGTTATTGACATTCTCAGTGAGTTCTCAAGGTGTTCATCAAATATTTGGGTTCTAATTTTACTTTTTTTTTTTGCAGTTTTTGGCTGGGGCTGGGTTGGCACTGGCCAACTCCTTCAAGCGACAAGCACTGCCCTCTAATTCTACTCTTAATGTAATTAAAACATTTGCTTGTAAACAATGTTGCCAAAAAGTGATGACATGAATACAGTGAGTGTGAAGCAAGGGTTATTTGTCTCTAGAGAGATAGGACCTATAAAAATCCAGTAAAGAGACATGATCAAATTTTTCTGTAAGTTGAATGTCAGGTTGCAGCTCTACGCACTCCATTTCAGAACTGGCAGGTAACATATTTATGTCAATAGAAAAGGAAGTCACAAAGGCACCAACATATTGATTATTTTCCCAGAAATCTTGAAATCTGGTTTTAAATTCTTATATCAAAAAAAAAAAAAGCATGGCTACATATTTCTTGCTGCTCAGAGAACTGTGTTTGGCCAACATGTTGAAATGCATAAAATTGTTTGCCGTAATTTGGACTAAAACCATAATTTTAGTTTCATTTGGAATGCTGTTGCAGTTTGAAACATTCTATTGATAAGTTGGTTTTCACTTTAAGTCATTTAAATGAGCAGTTAAATCCACTAAAAACACTAAATATATAAGTCAGTTTTCACTGTGAAGTTCTGGCACAAAATCTGGTCTTTTTTTTTTTTTTTTTGAGACAGAGCCTCAAGCTATCCCCCTGGGTAGAGTGCCATGGCATCACAGCTCATAGCAACCTCCAACTCCTGGGCTCAAGCGAGTCTCCTGCCTCAGCCTCCCAAGTACTGGGACCACAGGCGCCTGCCACAACACCTGGCCGTTTTTTGGTTGCAGCCATCATTGTTGTT
>CAUYQV010179427.1:0-13760 GCA_963574575.1 Galagoides demidoff
TTTTGTGAGTAGAGAAAGTGCAGGTCCAGTTTCAGTCTTCTACATGTGGTATCCACTTCTCACAGCACCATTTATTGAATAGGGAGTCTTTCCCCCAGTGTATGTTCTTGTTTGGTTTATCAAAGATTAGGTGGCTGTAAGTTAATAGCCTTTGTATACAACAATAACAGACAAGATGAAAAACTAATCAAGGACACAATCCCCTTCACAGTAACTTCAAAGAAAATGAAATACCTTGGAATATACCTAACAAAAGAGTTAAAGGACCTCTATAAGGAAAATTAAGAAACCTAAGAAAAGAAATAGCAGAAGATATTAACAAATGGAAGAACATACCATGCTCTTGGCTAGGAAAAATCAACATTGTTAAAATGTCTATACTTCCCAAAGCAACCTACAAATTCAATGCCATCCCTATTAAAATACCAACATCATTTGTTCAAGATTTGGAAAAAATAATTCTACATTTTTTATGGAGCCAGAAAAAATCTATATAGCTAAGGCAATTCTTAGTAGTAAAAACAAAGCTGGGGCCATCAGCCTACCAGACTTTAAGCTGTACTATAAAGCTGTGGTGATCAAAACAGCATGGTATTGGCACAAAAATAGAGACATAGACATCTGGAACCAAATATAAAACCATGAGATGAAACTAACATTTTATAGCCACCTAATCCTTGATAAACCAAACAAGAACATATACATTTTCTGAACAGATTAAAAGGTAATATGATAGAGAATGGTTGAGTGGCTACTTTAGACTTTATGATCCAGGAAGGGTGTTCAAGGATGGTCCCATTTGGTTTGAGAATTAAATGGCAAGAAGGGACTACTATCACAGATCAGGAGGAAGAGTAGTTTAGGTAGCGGAAATGACTAATGCAAGGGCCTAAATTAGGGACATTTCACATGTTAGAGGACATAAAGGGGCCAGTGGGACTGGAGAGTTGCAGACTGGAAGATTAAATGGCCAAAGTATGAGATGGGGTTGAAATATAGTTAGGGTCTAATCGCATATGGCAGTGTCAGGGCAGAAATCAGAGCTTGAAATTTTAGACCATATGCAAGAAAAAGCCACTAGAATATTCTGAGTAGGGGACATACAGGGCAAGAAAATCCATCAGTAAGGCCATTTGAAGAAGACAGGACAGTTACTTGGCCAATTGCCCAGATGTAAGAGATGCTAGTGTCTCAGACCGGCTGGTGGTTATGATCCGAGAGTACTCTGGTATCTTAGCCAAGTAGTTAATTTTAAAACCAACTCTTCTTTATTATTTTTTAGTTCCTTTTTAGCCTTTTTAATAGTCAATTTTCTTTTTTTTTACTTCAGCAGTTAACATCCTCGCCTTATACATAAAGACACTACCTTTATATGCGTTGCAACTATGAAATACTACAGGGTGTCCTAAAAGTTGTGCCTGAAGTCATCCTATGTGGGGAAAATGGGAAATTGTAGCTAAACGGACCTTTGTTTACAAAGTATTTATTGCAAACACATAGAGAATATTTTGTAAAACTTTGTAATGAATATTTGATAAATAAAGGTCCATGAAGCTACAATTTCCCATTTTCCCTATGTGTGATGACTTCAGGCAACTGTTGAGATCCTCTGTATTCCATTAAGACTTAGTAAACAAAACAAGAAATTTTAAAAATGTAGAGGTAAAAACATGCCCTCATTTCAGCCTTAGAAAATCTACTCCAATTTACCTAAGGGATAAGCTCTCACTTTTTCAAGCACTTATTTATGCAAACTGGGGTAATTAGTATGATCCTTGCTATTGTTTTATAAAATGACAATAGTCCCATGTGTCCAACACACCTCTAATAGATATTGGCTAACATAGTGTATGAAAAAAGTAGTCCGTGAATGAAAAAGTTATTACAAATATAATAATCATGATTATAAATAAGATGACTTGATGTGGGTTAAATATTTTAATCATACCACATCACTTTGCCTCACATGCCGTTCCACTTATTTTTTGTTTCAGGGAATATGCTTATGAGTCTTTTTAAGGGAGCATGAGCAAAGTGATTAAAATTATATTTAAAGTTACATATTCACAATTAAAATATTTAAATATATGCTTACGGAGAAATGTCAGTAAAAAAAAAATAAGCATACACATTCTTCCTCCTCCTTTGTAATTCCTTTTTCACTCTACTGTCCTTTAATTCTTTCCTTTCTAATTACTTTCTAATTCCTGCATTTTCATGGACATGAATTTATGAAGGGATAGTCAATACAAGAAAGAAGTTTGTTAGGATGACTCTAGCCATAAACTAGTTGGGCAACCATCGTGCTGATATTGGTCTATTACAAATCTTTAAGAATGCTTATGAAATTGAGATGAGAGTGCTAAGTGCCACCAGTTTCATAACTAAAATAATTAAAACAAGACAATGTCCTTTGATATGCCCAAGTTAGATATTCTTAAGAAGAGTAAGCTAATGGTTTTTGTTTGGTTTGGTTTGGTTTTATGTGGAGGAATACCCTTGGGGTGATAGGAAGTTAAGGAAAGAAAAGAAAAAGACAAAACTTCCAACTGTGGAAGTACAAAAAGACAACTGGCATAGGGACAACAGAAGCTTTCCTTCTCTATGAATAAACTAATTAATTTGATTGAAAAAATGCAACCTGCAGAGAGCAAAGGAGATTTACTGACATTTCTATAAGGGCTCAGAAAGATAAGCACAGCAAGTCCCATCAGCTTCTCTGATCACGGTGATTGGGACCTGCAAGCAGCAACTAAAACCCTTATGATCTAGGGCCAAGAATGCAAGCAAGTCAGTAAGAAGGCCAGAGAAGTTGTATTCTGGGTTAGATCAGCAGGGAAATAGATATGAATAGTATCTGGGTTGAAAACACAGACCGTAACATGGAAAATAATCGTGAATCACTATTGACACTTTGGAGAGAAAACATGTAACAAATCTGGCTCATCTTGTTTATTTCTCCAAATGCCTGTTCCCAAGCTTGAAATGAGATAAGATATGTGAGAGTAGATAGAGCAGAAGGGGTGCTGAACAAATGGGTGGTTTAGCCACAAATACAATTAGCTAACATGTTGCACATGTGCCCATATCAATGAATGGATGAACAACTGAAATAAACTCTTCAGGTACTTCCAGTATTTGAATTGAAGTTGTTGCAGGGAGCATTTGGAAGTGCATAATATCATATTCTTGCTCATGATTTCATCTAACATTTTGGTAATCTGTTGATTTTTATTTTACTTCTTCCAATAAGTTTAAACTAAAAATTCTTTTTAGACCAGCGTGGTCCAGGTACCACCAGCATCAGCATCACCTGAGAACTTGTTAAAAATGCAGAATCTCAGTCTTCACTCTGATCTACAGACTCAGATTTTCTTCTTCTTTTTTTTATTGTTGGGGATTCATTGAGAGTACAAAGAACCAGATTACATTGATTGCATTTGTTAGACAACCCTCTTAGAACTGTGTCCCACCCCCAAAAGGTGAATTTTCAATATTACAATATGTCACATGATTCCTAAGCAGATTTAAGTTCAAGAGGTGCTGAGCTAACTGAAGTAATTATAAAATAGTATAAATCTATCCTCCTCTGTAGATCTCTACTTAAGTATCTTCTGTTCTCATTTTTCTGTTGAGTGAAGTGGGCCGAACATATTTAGTTCTGTTATTCCATGATATTTTCGTTATTTGAGAAAATTATCACAGCCATATCCACTTGCAACCTAACTAAATGTCAGGTTATCACGTGGTAATAATTGCTGTTTCTTACTGGGCCCAATGTTCTTCTATTATGTCTATTATATAGTCTTACACCAGTTTCTTGCTATTTTACTAATCACACATGGGGTGATAGCAATGCGGACTAAATGAAATATCACAAGTGCTCTTTGTGAACTTCTAAGACAGTAAGTAAATGAAGTGAAGGCTATATTAACTAGTCTGATGTAAGTATTCCAAATTGAATAATCTTAATTCTGATATTTCTGATTGAGAAAATATTTGTATTTTTGTACCTTCTTTTTATGCTTGATTAAAAATTGAGTTATATAACTTACACATTCAAGAACTCTTTTGGGGTGTCTAGTACTGTGCCAGACACTGTGTAGTGGCAAAATTGTTGGGGTTCAGAGCGAGCTTCTATTGCCGTATAAATGAGTGTGATCTCCGAGGGTTATCATGACCCACTCTTACTTGATATCATTAAACAGTCTTCCAATCATTGTATTTTAATAGTTGCCCTTGGTTTCTGATGAAATCTGCAAGTTTCTTCATCTACTTCGGAAGCATTTAATCGGGAAGATAGAATTGAGGGTTGCCATAGCATGAGATTTACTAGTGTCTCATAGTAACAACTGTAATTTTCATTTCAGTGAGGAGAAAAAGAAAAATTATCTATTCATGACAATCTCTTTATAATTACCCAACAAATGACCTCTTTCTTTCTTCTATTTTACCATATTACTAATAAGTGCCACAAATGAAATGAGTAACAGACATAAAATTGATATGTAAAAAATTAATCTTTGTATGAGCAGTATAGCATATTGATGAACCAGACCCCAGGGCCAAACCCTTAAAGTTCCCACTTTACCACTTTTTTTGACCCAGGTAAATCTCTATATCCCCATTTGTCAATCATCGGGGCCAATATCAATTCTTACATCAATAGGATTAATTGTAGTAATACCCCTGTTGTCTGACACATGATAAATATGTTATTCGAAACTAAGATTATGTTTAAAATTTCCAAATTGCAAAAGGTCAAAATAACTCCTGAGATCATTTCTGACTTGTAAAGTATAATTAGTTTATAAATAAACAAGCCTAAGAGATTTTCAGGCATCATGAATTTTTGCCTCCATGTTATCTCTTTGTATCTGATTCATGGTAGCCCTGATATGCCATGATTCCTGGGCCCAGCTTTTCAAATATTGCCCCTGTGAGCACCCAAGGGCTGGAGAAATATTATTGCTGAGTCCTGTAAAATTGGCAGAATCATTCTCAGCCCTCAATGTTCATTAGAATCACAAAGCTGGAGTTTTAAAAGTAAAAATATATTGACATCAGCTACAGAAATTATGACTGCATTGTTCAGGCGTGGCTCTGGGACATCAGTTTGAAAAGTTCTCTGTGTGACTCTAATTAGTACCTTTTATGTTAAAGCATTACTGACATAAATTCTACTATTTCCCCTTTCCGCGTACTGAAGCACATGCCAGTATTCTGGAAACATCTAGCTACGTATAAACAATTGCTGAGCTCAAATTATGAATATATAATCTATTGCAACCATTTTGTTAAAATTGTCGTCATTTTGAATAATTTAAATCACTGTAGTTTTAGTTACCAAATGGTGTGCATTTAAAAATGAAAGTACATTAAAAAGTTCAGTTGAATTTATGCCAGTAGTCTTCCCTTAAATCAAATTATATACATCTTATTGCCAGCTTAAATCATATCGGTGCATTTTGCGTGTAATACACCTATGTTAATTGAAGACCACTGGTCGTTATGTTCTAATCTAGTTATTCATAATATTTTACCCTGTCATTATTTGTATTTTTCATTGAAATTGCATATAAAGGTGATCTTTCCCGTCACCCTCCCACCACCCATCTGCCCTTCTCCCCTCCCCTTCCTATATATCTGTCTAACAAGGGTACAAGTGAACTTTTCTAGAACTAGAATATAAATGTTTTGATACAATGATTAAGCAAATGACATGAAACTTATGTTAACCAGCTTCATGAAAGTGTTTCAAATTGTATATGAAAACAGCACAATGTACCCCATGTTTGCATTAATGTATACAGATATCAATTAATAAAAAAAAGAAATTGCATATAAACAAATCACGAATTCTAACAAATTGGACTTGAGAACCTATCTCCCAAAAGAGCTCACACCTCTTAGGAATTTTTAAAGTTTTAATTATAATCCCCTCTAGGTTTTATCAATTCCATATACTTACACATCTATTAGTGTAGTGTCTAGCATATAGTCGTATTTTAATACATTTTATAACGTATTTCCACATAGCCCCATAAATGCTATTAAGACTATAAAATGGAGGCTGAAATTAATAAAAACATGTACCATTTTGCATTAATAAAATTCTGTCTAGAAAATGGGAATTTCAAAAAAATGCTGTTTATGTGTACTGCTAGATTCCTAAGCTCAGGACATCATTCTCTGTGGACACAGCAGGACATAATAAATTGGTACAGATAAGCAGATTGAAATATGGATTCCTGGCTATTAATCTTCCAGGTTAGGTCGGTATTATCCAAGAGTGAAGCCACTAGCCACATGTAGCTAAATGATAATTATCACAGTCAAATATAGTTAACAATTCAGCATCTCAGCCACACTAGCCATATTTCCCAGGCTCAATAGCCCCACGTGGTGGCTTGGCACCTGTGGCTCAAGTGGTTAGGTGCCAACCACATACACCTAAGGTGATGGGTTCGAATCCAGCCCGGGCCCGCCAAACAACAAAGATGGCTGCAACCAAAAAATAGCCGGGCATTGTGGCGGGCACCTGTGGTCCCAGGTACTTGGGAGGCAGAGGCAGGAGACTCGCTTGAGCCCAGGAGTTGGAGGTTGCTGTGAGCCGTGATGCCATGGCACTCTACCCAGGGTGACAACTTGAGGCTCTCTGTCTCAAAAAAAAAAAAAAATAGCCCCACGTGGCTAGTGGCTAATACATTGACTATTGCAGACACAGAATATTTACATTATTGGAATAAGTTCTGTTGGACAGCACTGGGTAGAGAATAACTGCCTTCCCACATTCTAACAGAATTTCCATCAAGCCAACCCAACATTCTTGTTGACTTCTTTCATATACATTCAAATGTATTTTCATGGTAGAGTGTGGAGTGAGAGATCTCTTGTAAAATTGCTTGAAAAATAGTATTGGTTTGAATTCTTTTTACTGTAACCAACAACAACAACAACAAAAATAACCAAATAAAGTGTCTTATACCATTGCTCCTTAAAGTATGATCCATGGATCCCTTTTGTGTTCCTTAAAAATGCAGAGTCTCAGGTCTTACCTAAGCCCTAATGTCATGAAGTATCTCAAGAATGGAAGAAAAAGTATCCGATGTACAGCACCCTATTTTGAAACTAATTTATAGCTTTCATAGGAAAGATATAACCTAATTATAGCCATAAAATATAGGGAGAGAGGAGGAGAGGGGGTGAATGGGAAGAGGGAGGGTGATTGGTGGGGTCACTTCTATGGTTTATCTTACAAGAGTACAAGTGAATCTTTCTAAAAGCAGAGTATGAATGTCTTAATAACTAAGAAAATGACATGAAGGCTATGTTAACCAGTTTGATGAGAGTATTTCAAATTGTATATGAAAACAAAAACACCACACTGTACCCCATGATTGCATTCATGTATACAGCTATGATTTAATAAAAAAAATGTGGTTTGAAACACTCCCCAGCTTATTTGTATACACAGTAAGGTTTGGGAAGCACTGGGTAAAACCACAAGGATGTCTATTATTTTATATAACAATAAATGCATAGATGAGGTGACTCCTGAGACCATTAAGTCTGGAATTCCATATAGCTGAAGTTGCAGTTCTTCAAATTTACCTGTTTTGCTGGACTAGCTCTGTCCTCAGATATCTTTAATGGCTGAAAGTTAACTGAAGCAGTTCTAGTATCTTGTTCTGACACACTTTGGCCTCTGTGTATTGGCAGGACCATCTCCTCCTGCCCTGCACTATTTTTTCCTTTGCCTCACCACTCAATTGATAGTCATGTATTTATACTCCATTAGTCTTATGCTTTTACATCTCTCTTTAAATGGCTACTTGAAGAATAAAAAATAAAACAGTAAAAACTGTAAACACTTTTCTTGTCTGTGGGTAGTAGATTTTAATTTTCTGAACTTGACATTTGTTCCAAATTTGTGTTGTTAGGATAGTAGCTAAAAAGGTGAAACTGCTTTCTCATTGTAATCATGTTTGAATTAAATATAAAATTCATGTTCATCTAGCAAACATCTCTCAAATATAAGCAGTTTCATATGGCTTAATCTATTATGCTCTTATCCATAAGAGAAATAAAATAGTGCCAGGTTAAAAGCCAAGACTTGGTTCACAGATAGTCCATGATTTGTATAATGTCTTCACATGCCACTCTGTCATCTTGGACAAGTTCCTTAAACTACATTTCAAAGATCCAATGTCCTAAGAAATAAAATATTATCTAGCCCATTTGGTAATAACAAGGAACAAATAAGATTATTCTCAAAGGCATGTCAGTCACATTTCACCTTCACATTTGGTCTTATATCTGTTCTCTGTTTTTTACTACGGATCATTGTATATTAACACGTTTCCATAAAATGGCCAATTTTTACATAGCCCTATTCTAAATTATATATGATTTTAATGGAAATCACTGGAAAAGCAAAACCATTTTAACAGTATGTTAAAGACAATTGTTCCTAAAGTCCAAAGAAAAAGCATACAAAGTTAAGCTCTTCCTGAGAGTTTCCCTGTGTGAACATCATCTTTATTCTTCTAGAATTGTCATATCTCCAAGTCCATTACATTAAGAAAATCCTATCTGCTGCTTCTGAGAAGAATTCCTATTCTTCTCACTTTTAATAAGTAGGGCAATAGACACAACTCAATGCACATTTCCTAATTATGCAATGTTCACTATAAAGTATCATGGGATTGGTGAAACAGAGCAGCCTCCTATCATCTCTCCAAGTCTAGAAAAACATGAAAGAGGAGTGATTGGGTATCCTGAGATTTTCCTGCTAGCCTCACATTACTCCCTATCTTCTTAAGCTTCTGAGTTTGAGCAGTGGGCAACTAATGGATCAAACACACACCTTAAAAAGCCTAGCACTGATTTTCAAATATACAGTCTTCTCCCCTGGATTCTTGTTATCCCAAGTTTAATTTATGACCATACAACATTGGCTCCACCTTAGGAGCCTGTTAGAAATGAAACTTCTCAGCCCCAACCCTCTGATTTTAAATTAGAAACCCCAGGTAGTTTGCATGCCTAAGTGAGAAGCTGTTAAAAATATCATGGGACAGCAAATCCAAATGTCCAGAATAAGAATCAGAAAGATAATATTAAGGAAGTGAGGTGAATTTGTTATAAAGGAGGATAAGGAGTGGTGGGGATGGTGGCAAACTGAAAAGCTAATGCTTGATAGATGAAGGATAGTTGATATTCAAATTTACAGATTATCACCATGTGGGAAGGTAGATTTAGGGTTGCTAAATCCTATTAAATATTATCAAGAGTGGCCAAGCCTGATTTTTGTAGGTAATATCTCATGATTTTTAACTTTTGGCAACTATTTTATTTTCAGTTAACATGAGACCAAATCTGGCATGTGAACACGACTATTAGCAATATTACTAATATCTAGTCAAGTCTTATAGTAAAGAAAAGAAATACTTAGTGAAAACATGTTCTCAGAGTCCTTTTCCCAATGGAATGAATGCTCTGTATTTTCATGGTTATTTGTATCATCACTCTCCACTACTCTTGCACCCTTCTATTTAAAAAATTATTCTGAGGTTAGTTTCAGGCTTCAGACACATGCAATCCCTCCATTTTAGAGCATTAGATCAGAGCCCGTTCTTAGGCAGTTAACAGTCACACCTCTCTCTATAATTAGAGGTGAGAATGAGATAGTCTCATGTCAAAATAAATACCAATAATTCCTTGGGCATTGTCCCTTTTTAAATGTTAATATGAATAATGTTTTTTTCTCTGTAGAGTTTTCATGAGTTGTGAATAGAGATTAAAGCTATCTAGAGCAGTGATTATCAAACATGAACCTCCATCAGAATCACCAGGAAGTTTGGTTGAAACAGATTCCTAAACCACATCCCCAGAGTTTCTGATTCAATAAGTCTGGGTCTAGACCTGACAAGTTGCATTTCTAGGGGGTGGGCTGATGCTGTTGGTCCAGGGCCCATACTTTGAGACCTACTAATCAAGACATGGAAAACAAATCTTTATTTAGCTGGGAGACATTGATGTGACTCTACCAGTCCTTAAAATATTAGACCACACAGGTTGCATGCTGAGTATCCCTGTGTGCTCCCTGACTACCCGCTAACTAGCCATCCTGGCTTTCCCCTAAGAACTTCCAACCGGACATTTCCATGTCCTACCTGTAAAAAGAGCACCTAACAAAGCACTTTTGCATATACCCGTTCATATGAATCAGTCTCTGAGTCCAGGTTTCTAAGATGAACCCACAATGAAACCTAAAAGATTATTGGAGGTTTATTGGAGGTTCAGATTTCAGAGTGTTAGGCAGCACTCAAATTCTCCAAGACCCAGGAATTAGTGTCGGATGTCATACAGTACAACTGCATTGTGCCTTATGCAATCAAGTTGCACCTGTCTTCCTGTCCCTCTGTGATGCCTCAGGGCCATTTCATGTTTGTTCTTTCTGACTTAAGGTTCTTTTTTTAAATTTCTTATAGCATAACTATGTACATTAATGCAATCATGGGGTACATTGTGCTGTTTTCATATACATTTTGAAATACTCTCATCAAACTGGTTAACGTGACCTTATTGAGTTAAAATGTTCGTACTCTGCTTTTAGAAAGATTCACTTGTAGCCTTGTAAGATAAACCATAGAGGTGACCCCACCAATCACCCTCCCTCACCCCATCCACCCCTTCACCTCCCCCTCCCAGCCCCTTCCCATATTCTAAGGTTATAATTAGGTTGTGACATTCCTATAAAAACTATGAATTAGTTTCAAAGTAGGGCTGTGTACGTTGGATACTTTTTCTTCCATTCTTGAGATACTTCGCTAAGAAAAACGTTTTCTTCTTTATGATCCTCTTCACTGCCTCTACTTTAAGATTTAGATTTCTTCAAATATCAATAGTGCAATAAAACTGTTCTTTACAGACTCAATGCACTTGCTCTTATTTTATAACATGATACCAATTATATGTGGACTAACAAGCTTTATATGCCATCTATGGCCTCGCTTCTTTCTGCCCCACATAAGCTCCATAAGAATAAGGGATTGTGTGGATCTTCCTCAACTCTCCATCCATAGTATCTAGGTACTCAATAATTGTATATTTAATAAATGCATGAATCCATTTTTTCAAGTCTCATGTCATGAGTTCTGTGACACCATTCCTGGTACAGGCTGCAGTCAACTTGGAACTGTACTCTAAAATGTGTATAAATCTATAATGATTTTCTTGCTTCATTGTAATTGTTGATGTATCTATTTCTCTACTAGTCTCTAAGCTATTTGAGGTTAAGAATAGGTATTTCGTTTTGTCCATTTCTAGCAAATAGGAGTTTCTTGCATAGATAGAGAACCCAGTAAATATTTCTAGGCTGAAATGTTGCCCCAAAACCAAAAATAAATAAATACATTTAGGTTAAATCCCTTAAATCAAAGAAATGCATATTGGACTTAAAAAAATTCTTCAAGTACAAGTAATAATGTGAGATTTTTTTTTGCTTCAGTTTTTGAAATGTGAGAATTTTATTTTAATGACAAACTGGGCAGGAAAACAAAAAACAAGGAATGCTGTTGTAGCCAATTCTCATGAAATATTATCAGGTCAGTTCTCAAGGGAGAGACTGAACCAATATAGTGAAGGATTTACATACTTCACAATGCTGGGATGATGTTCATTGCCTAAGAGGCTTAAACTTGCAACTTTCAGTTTTTGCTTCCATTTAAATGGATAGCTCATCTTTGTTGTTTCCCATAAAAAAGACAATGTCTACTTTTTGTGTTTGATAAATGAAAGTTCATTCTCAAGGACTTCTGATTCCAATGTGCCTCAGAGGAAATGTGTCTCTAAAGTGTTAAATGTCACTAAATAGTGCAATCTGAATTATTTTGAACACTCTCAAAAGTGAAGATAGTATGAAGTACGTATTAGAAGGAAGTCCTGTTAATAATCCCAGACTTTCTGGCCAGCTATGGAGCCATTATAATTAACATCTACATTTTATGATAATATTCCTCTTTCCCTAGAACATTATATGAAGAGTGCTCACAGTGTTCCACACTACATACAGGCTCTGTGGTGGGGTTTTAATAAATTGGGATTAATGTGTGAGGGCAAAATAGCTGATGAATTTGGTATCTTTGTGTTTGGTTTTAAATACACTTATTAAATGTAAGTTAACCATTTTGATAGTTATTTTCTTTATCAGATTCATTTCACTTTCCCATTTCTTATTTAGTTCAATAAAGATGATCTCTAGACGATGGCTATCCAACCATTTTTTTTCCTACTGCACATTGGAAGAAGAGTTGTCTTGGGCCACACCATGAATACACAAACACAAACCAAAGCTGATTAGGGAAAAAAAAAAATCCCATGCTTGCTTGTCCTGATATTCAACATCACAGATAAGCAAAACAAGTTTCCACAAAATCAGCATGGGGCCCTCAGGGTATAATTTTGTTCTTTTGCATATGGATATTCATTTTTCCCAGCAGGAATTCTTGAAAAACTTGTCCTATCCTCATGTTTTTGATACTACTGTCAAAATTAATTTATATAAATGCATAGACTTATTTCTGGGCTCTTCATTATATTCTGTCATATCTGTTTGTATGCCAGTACAATGCTTTCCATTTCCTTTTTTTTTTTTTTTGTTTTGGTTGGGAGGTTACAGGGGTTTTTGTTGTTGTTGTTGTTGTTGTTTGTTTGTTTGGCCAGGGCTGGGTTTAAACCCACCACCTCCAGTATATGGGTCTGGCATCCTACTCCTTTGAGCCACAGGTGCTGCCCCAATGCTTTTCTTTTTTTTTTTTTTTTTTTTTTTTTTTTTTGGTTTTGTGTTTATTAAAGAAAAACCAATTAAAATTTTATAATTTAACATTTTTTTGTGTCTGGCATGCTACCCCTGTTTTCCCCAGGGGGGGCCCCATTTGTTTTTTTTTTTTTTTTTTTTTTTTTTTTTTTTTTGCTTTTCTTGATAGTACAGAAGAACCTCTTCTAATTTGAGACTTTAACCTTAGTGAGGAGATCACAATCATCAGCCTTAGTGACGAGATCAAAACCACCATATTATTAGTGGTTCCATATTGGTTTGGTATCTTCTGTTTCTTATTTATTGTACATGGAAATACTAAGAGATCCCTGGCAAATTTCTTATTCTTTAATTTTTTTATTATAAACACATAGATCAAGTGTACATTGATGCCTTTATGGTGTACAATGTGCTGATTTTATATACAATTTGGAATGCTTACTTCAAACTCATCAATATAGCCTTCACCTCATTTACGTAATTATTGTGTTAAGACATTTATACTCTATACTTAATATAATTGTCTCTGGTTCAAATGTCTTATTGTTCTGATACATTTCTGCTTGTTCCTCATTGCATAGGATCGATCAACTCAATTGATCCTTTGTGTCTAAGATCAGTACAGTAATGCCTTTATTTATTCAGCACTAGGAGGATCTCAACTCTTTTTTTTTTTTTTTTGAGACGGAGCCTCAAGCTATCCCCCTGGGCAGAGTGCCATGGCATCACAGCTCATAGCAACCTCCAACTCCTGGGCTCAAGCAGTCTCCTGCCTCAGCCTCCCAAGTAGCTGGGACCACAGGCACCCCCCACAACGCCCAGCCATTTTTTGGTTGCAGCCATCATTGTTGTTTGGCGGGCCCGGGCTGGGGATTCGAACCCACCACCTTGGGTGTACGTGGCTGGCGCCTTAGCCGATTGAGCCACAGGCGCCGAGCCA
>CAUYQV010179429.1:0-12121 GCA_963574575.1 Galagoides demidoff
TAAAGAGAAATATATCAAGTATACTAAATTATTAAGGATTTTTTCTTTACATTTTTTGTTATTTGCCAAATTTGCTATTATGAGCTCTGATTACTTTTCTAATGGGGAAAAAGAAAATAAACTTTGCTTTTTAAAAAAATAGTTAATGGTTTCTGTTCTGTGTGTTAAGTTGACTGATCCCAAATTACTCCATCTCTCACACGGCCTATCTGACCCAGGGGAGTGGTGTGCCCATATCTCTTTGAAGTGCCAGCTCTGGAGATAAATCCCCAGTTGACCAGTGGACCTGCTGGATCTGCTAGCAATGCCAGATAAGGAATTTTAAACACAGAAGGAAACTACAGACCCGCTGGCTGGTCCACATCAGGAGAGTCCAATCAGTCCAGGTTTTGTTTCCTCTGGTCAGTGGCCCTGCAAGAAAGTGAGATTACACTGTAGCTTTTGCACTCTGTCCAGGAAGACTGGCTCCACCACTTAAAGATTTAAAGATTTTCTAATCTATTTTTAAAGAGCTGAGGAATGCCTGGCTGGAGAGATAGAGGGAAACAACACCCATGGTGAAGCACTCAGATAAGATCTCTAAACAGAGACATTCATTCCAGTTAACAGTTTCCAAGGTCTGAGAAGCAAATAAAACCCTCTAGGGAGCAGGGAATCAGATGTGTGTAGGAAATCCCTGGCTTGACCCACTGGAAGGAGTGGGGACCTTCTCAGTTTTGACTTCTCTTCCTCATTCTTTCACTTGATAAATCTTTCCTGAGTAGATCCAATCGCTAGATGTAGCCCCTTATAGGCTTTGCTGATAGACTCACAAGAGGAAAAACAGGCAGGCCAATAATTGGGTCCATTGTGCAAGATGTTAGGCCTGTGATATCAGGGGCCCCATCAACTTTTGAGGAAGGCTGTTTGGAGGAAGTTGACTCTAAAGCGAAACCTTAGAAGAGGAATTAACTTGCCGATGGTGAAGGAGGGTGGGAGGGAAGCCAGGCTGAGGAGATGGCTAAGACCTACAGGCAAGAGAGATGTAGAGCATTTGAAGAAGGAAGCTTCTGAAACTTGGAATAGAACATAGGTAGGGAGGAAGTGGTTTCTTCCAGCACGCTCTATAGTTATGAAGAAGGGTGAGAGGACAAAGAAGAAAAATAGATTTTCTAACGCCTTCTTGTTTGTCTCAAAACTTTGCCCTTCTTTGTCTAAGAGTGTGCTGTTTTGGGCTTTCTTACCACTTGTGCTACCGTTTCAAGGTGGCAGGGGCAGTGGCAGCCCAAGGCTGGGACCTGAGATCCACGTAGATGCTGCTGCCATCCCACAGAGATGAGACTGGCCATTCATGTTGCCCTTCCACACTGCAACTGCAATCATTTTCAGTGCCTAGGAGCTAATGATGTGGGTGGAGGCCTGTCATTCGGTCATGATGCACATGTCAAGTGCAGAGTGGATATCCACTGATGTGATATTTACAGCCTCATTTGGATGATAATATGTGCAAATATGAAAGGTACATATTTACTTGCAATGAGACAGTACTGGAGTAGGGGGTATAACAAACTTTTATTAAGCTCTTATTGAACATTGAAATGCAGTTTGAAAATAAACATTTAATTATCTTATGAACCTATTTAGATAGATTCATGAGCTTTCTGTCTTTGGGGGCAACTCTTTTAAGGGCTGAATTGAATAACAGCAGCCATCTTACAGCTCCTTCACAGATGAGAAGGCTTAAAAACCTATATTATGGTCAAAAGGACATGAATTCAGTCCTGAATTTGAACTGAGGACTGCACGCATTCATTTAACACATATTGTAATCTTGGTCAAGTTACTTAATTAACCCTTCTAATTCTCAGTTTCCTCATCTGAAGCAGAGATAATAACAACCGTATGTGACAGATAATGTTTGTGACATAACCAGTGACAATGTTCTGGGTGGATTTTTTATTTTTTTTTTTGCTATCAGAAGCTCTCCCAGTTTTGTTTGGGGTGGGGGAGGAGGAAAGTGCCGATCCAAGGTGATGTGTCCTGTGTGGTCTAAGGCAGGGGTCAGCAAACTTCTGGAAAGAGAGAAGATATTTTTCTTTGCAGGCCATTCAGTCTCTGTCACAACTCTGCTACTGTACTGTGAATGCAACCATAGACAATATGTAAATGAACATGTGTGGCTATGTTTCTTTCTTTCTTTTTTTTTTTTTTTTTTTTTTGAGACAGGGCCTCAAGCTGTCCCCCTGGGTAGAGTACTATGGCATCACAGCTCACAGCAACCTCCAACTCCTGGGCTCAAGCAAGTCTTCTGCCTATGCCTCCCAAGTAGCTGGGACCACAGGCGCCCACCACAACGCCCGGCTATTTTTGGTTGCAGCCATCATTGTTGTTTTGGTGG
Organism: Galagoides demidoff; assembly: GCA_963574575.1. NCBI lineage: Eukaryota > Metazoa > Chordata > Mammalia > Primates > Galagidae > Galagoides > Galagoides demidoff. Next base: position 2,378 of record CAUYQV010179429.1, read on the forward strand.
GCCTGGGCTGGATTCAAACCTGCCACCTTAGGTGTACGTGGCTGGTGCCTTAGCCACTTGAGCCACAGGCGCCAAGACCGTGGCCATGTTTCAATAAAACTTTATTTATAGGCCAGGCCCTGTGGCTTACACCTGTAATCCCAGCACTTTGGAAAGCCCAGGTAGGTGGATTGCTAGAGTTCAGGAGTTTGAGACCAGCCTGAGCAACCACAAAACCCCCTGTCTACTGAAAAAAAAAAGAAAAAGAAAAAAATACCAGCCATGCATGGTGGCAGGGGTCTCCCAGCTACTCAGGAGGCTGAGGCAAGAGTATTGCTTGAACCCAGGATTTTGAGGCTGTGAGCTATGATGCTATGGCATTCTACCAAGGGTGACAGAGTGAGACTGCCTCAAAAAAAAAAAAAAAGAAAGAAAGAAAGAAAGAAAGAAAAAGAAAAGAAAGAAACAGCTTTATTTATAAAAACAGGCAATGGTCCAGATTTGGTTGTTGTTTGCCCCCTCCCAGTCTAAGGCAACCCTGACAATCCTACTCCCTATTTTACAACTAAGTATATCCATGTGGCCCAGTTGTGGCCAATGATACCCAAGTGGAAGTCTGATGAGGGAGTTTCTGGAAAAAATTTTGCTTTCCTAATAAAAGGAGGACTCTTATGTTGGCCCTAGCCTTCTACCCCAGTTCTACCTTGAACGTGGATACCGTATCTGGAGCTAAAGAAGCCGTCTTCTTCAGATAACAAGCATGAGCCTGCACGTTAACTGGTGAAAGATGGTAATGTGGACAGCTTAGTTCCTTGACATCATCACTGAGAAGCAGCACCAAAGCCAGCACTACTTGCGGGATTACTCAACCCATCAGTTTCAATCCCCTGTGGTCAAATTTTTTGCACTTTGTTAGCCCAATCTTTTCTTAAGTCATTTCAGTATATTGCAGGCTTACTGTGAAGGTTAGCAGAGATTAATATACAAATCTCAAGACATAAAGCAGATGCCCAATAAATGATGGTTCTCTTCACATGCCATTTCACAGAAAATCGACATCATTCCGTTGTGATCAGTATTAACATTTGGCACAAGCTCCTTTTGAGAATAAATCCCCTATATGGAATATTTTTCAGTTTTTCAATTTTTTCATATTTGGTATCACTCCAGTTTTAAATTTCTAAGACTTGGGAAAGACCAGGAAAGGGAAGGAGCCTTGGTATGAAAAGATCCTGGGTGACTATCAAACTGATTGGAGATACACACTCTCTGCAGTAGCTGCTAATGAAAGTCCTTCTGCATCTGCTTCTGGGGCTGCCTGCCAGGTTTCCTCACACCTGTGACTGACCTCACATGTGAAGACAGAATATGTAGGGTGCCCTGTGCTCACAGGAAACCCACAAGACAGGCTACTTTATTTCCCTTTCCTCTCTTCTCCCTGCCTCGCACTCTCACAGCTTCAGTTTATTATAAGACTCACTGTGGAGAGGAGCCCCATGAAGAAGATACTTTTAGCCTAAAGGAAGAATGATTAGTTCAAGGATTGGGAGCAACAAAGAATAAGGGTTTAGAGTCAAGTAGTTCCACAAGTTTCTGAGAAGCAGGGGTCCATTTGGGATCTCTCTGTCTCTCTCTGTCTCTCTCTCTCTCTGAGCCGTAGGGGTATGTAGAGACAGTATGCAATAAATGTTTGTGAAAGCATGCATGGGTCAAGGCATGGAGGGACAGGTGGATGGGTCATTAGAAATAGCAATAGATAATGTGAATAATGAGTGGCACTGATCTTGCTGTCTCTCGGCTTGGCTTTAAGAGAATTTTTCAAATTCTCTGTTTGCAACTACTCAAATCTGTTGCTATAATGTGAAAACCGCCACAGATGATATGTAAAGAAGCATATGGATGTGTTTCAGTAAGATCTAGTTATAAAATCAAGTAGTGGTCCAGATTTGTGCAAAGGTCATGGTTTTCCCATCCTTGCCCTAGAAGTAGCCTGGGAGTACCTCTGGAAAGGCAGCCGGCAGCCTCAGCATGGAAAGAGACAGATACAGATTCAGACTTGGGTCCTCAACAGAAGCTTCTAATCCTGACACATCTAGAACCCATCCTCACTTTCTGCTTCTTATCTTGTGAGATATGAGATTTCCTCTTCACTTATGCTTCTTTGAGTAGACCTTTCTTTTACTTGCTCCAAGAGCTAAGAGAAAATACTTCTTGTCTATTCCCACACTAGCTTGCAGTGGAATAGTAAATGTACTAAAGGCTGGTAATAATAGGGTAAGGAAGGAAAAAAGAAATGCTTCCTCAGTGCAGAGTGAGGATTCATTTTAATTTAGCATATTTAAAAATCCTTTTAGAGGGCGGCGCCTGTGGCTCAGTGAGTAGGGCGTCAGCCCCATATACCGAGGGTGGAGGGTTCAAACTCAGCCCCAGCCAAACTACAACAAAAAAATACCCTGGCATTGTGGTGGGCACCTGTAGTCCCAGCTACTCTGGAGGCTGAGGCAAGAGAATCACCTAAGCCCAGGAGTTGGAGGATGCTATGAGCTGTGACGCCACAGCACTCTACCAAGGGTGACAAAATGAGACTCTGTCTCAAAAAAAAAAAAAAAGAAAAAGAAAAAAAGAAAGAAATGTAAGATAGACACTAACAATTAATAGTTGTTTTATGTACATCAAACTCAATGAAGTTAGAATTTAAAGTGAAAGTTAAAAAATACAAGATAAAGATATGCTTGGTCAAAGAAACAAAAACAGACTTTACTATCAACAGACTTATAAACAGACTTATATGAAACAACATTATAAAGGGTATTTACTCTGCAAGCAAAAACAGAGAATAATTTGAAAAGCAATGCTAGAATAATGAACAGCAAAAATTAGTAAATGTTTCAGTAAATCTAAACAAACATTATACTGTGTAACATAATAATATCTTATGGAGGACTTTTTGCTTCTGAGTTTCTTTTTTTGAAGACAAGGTCTTGCTCTGTTCCCAAGCTAGAGTGCAGTAGCATCACCATAGCTAAGCTACAACCTCAAACCCCAGGGCTCCAGCACTCTTCCCTGATCAGCCAACCAAGTAGCTGAGACTACAGGCATGCACCATCATGCCCAACTACTTTTTGCCTATTTTTTGTAGAGATTACATACATAAGCCCCCATGCCAGCCTTATGGTTTTTAAAATAAATAGAAGTGCATATATATGAGAATTAAACTGCATCACAGCAATAGCATGTAAGTCAGAAGAGAGATAAGAGATTAAAGGGGTCGGGTGTGGTGGCTCTAGCACTCTAGGAGGCCAAAGTAGGTGGACTGCCTGAGCTCACAGGTTTGAGACCAGTCTGAGCCAGAGCAAAACCTCGTCTCCAAAAATAGCAGGGCATTGCAGTGGGCACCTGTAGTCCCAGCTACTTGGGAGGCTGAGGCAAGAGAATCACTTGAGCCCAAGAATTTGAGGTTGCTGTGAGCTATGATGCCATAGCACTCTACTGAGGGTGACAAAGTGAGACTCTTGGCTCCAAAAAAATAGAAGAGATTAAATACTCTAAGATTCTTACATTATCCAGAAGGATAAAATAACATTATATTCTTCTTTTGTTAAAGTCAGGGATACATGTGGTAATTTCTGGAGTACTCATACACATCCAAAAGACAACAATATCAAAACCCAAAAAGCAAAACCACTCCAATAAACACAACTTTCAGGCCAGGCACACTGGCTCATGCCTGTAATCCTAGCACTCCAGGAGGCTGAGGTGGGGAGGATTGCTTGAGCTCAAGAGTTCAAGACCAACCTGAGCAAGATTGAGACTAGCACCTGTAGTCCCAACTACTTGGGAGGCTAAGGCAAAAGGATCACCTGAACCCAGGAGTTTGAGGTTGCTGTGAGCTACACCGCCAAAGCACTTTACCAAGGGTGACAATGTGAGACTCTGTTAAAAATAAATAAATAAATAAAAACCGTTGGGCAGCGCCTGTGGCTTAGTGACTAGGGTGCCAGCTCCATATAACGAGAGTGGTGAGTTCAAACCCAGCCTGGCCAAACTGCAACAACAACAAAACCAGCTGGGCATTGTGGCATGTGACTATAGTCCCAGCTACTCAGGAGGCTGAGGCAAGAGAATCGCTTAAGCCCAGGAGTTGGAAGTTGTTGTGAACTGTGTGATACCACGGCACTCTACCAAGGGCGACAAAGTGAGACTCTGTCTCTACAAAAAAAAAAAAATGAAGATTTAAACAAAATTAATACATTTGATTGAATAAGACATATACGAGACATTTACAGCCAAAAGGCAAGTCTTTTTGTTTGTTTTTTTAGACAAGGTCTTACTCTGTTGCCTGGGCTGGAATGCAGTGGTATCGTCATAACTCACTGTAGCTTCTAACTCCTGGACTTAAGCAATTCTATCTCTGTCTCCCAAGTAGCTGGGAGTACTACAGGCATACACCACATGCCTAGCTAATTTTTCTGTTTGGTTTTTTTTTTTTTTTTTTTGAGACAGAGCCTCAAGCTGTCCCCCTGGGTAGAGTGCCGTGACATCACAGCTCACAGCAGCCTCCAACTCCTGGGCTCAAGCAAGTCTCCTGCCCCAGCCTCCCAAGTAGCTGAGACCACAGGCACCCACCACAATGCCCGGCTATTTTTCGGTTGCAGCCATCATTGTTGTTTTGGCGGGCCTGGGCTGGATTCGAACCCGCCACCTTAGGTGTATGTGGCTGGCGCCTTAGCCACTTGAGCCACAGGTGCTGAGCCCAATTTTTCTGTTTTTCATACAGACAAGACTTCCTCATGTTGCCCAGGCTGGCCTCAAACTCCTGGACTCAAGTGATCCACTCTGCCTCAGCCTCCCAAAGTGTGAGCTACCATGTCCCATCTTAGGGCAAGTCTTAAAAGTCCAAAATCTAAAATCATACAGTATGCCTTCTAATCATAATATTAAGTTAGCTAGAAATCAAAAAGAAAAATAAAAACTGCAAGTCTCCATGTACTCTAAATATTCCATAGATTAGAAATTAGAAAATACTTTGAATTGAATTATAAAAATACTACATGTTAAAAAAAAACTGGAAGCAAATCAGTAGATGCTTGGGGATTTGGAGGAGAGAAAGGAATGGATTACATAGGGGCATGAGAATATTTTTTGGAGAGGGGATAGATATGTTTATTATCCTGATGCATTTATGACAAAATATATGAAATTACACATTTTATTAGGTGAAGTTTACAGCATATCAACATTGCATGCACTTTCAAGAAGCTATCAACAGGGGCAGTGCCTGTGGCTCAAAGGAGTGAGCCGCTGACCCTATATGCGGGAGGTAGCAGATTCAAACCCAGCCCTAGCCAAAAACTGCAAAAAAGAAAAAAGAAGCTATCAACAGAAAGAGGAAAGAAGTAGTAGCAGCAGCAAGCAACAATAGCCATAACTGTTGTTGCCTGGAGAAACTTCTCCAAAAACAAATAAAGCAGTTCATTTTTAGGATGACAATTTAAATAACTATACTAAAAAGGAACGAAAATTAATAAGCTAAACATCCATCTTGAGAAGTTTTTTAAAACTTGCAACTTAGGCTCTGTGCCTGTGGCTCAAGTGGCTAAGGTGCCAGCCATATACACCTAAGGTGGCGGGTTCGAATCCAGCCCGGACCAGCCAAACAATAATGATGGCTGCAACCAAAAAATAGCGAGGCGTTGTGGCGGGCGCCTGTGGTCCCAGCTACTTGGGAGGCTGAGGCAGGAGACTCACTTGAGCCCAGGAGTTGGAGGTTGCTGTGAGCTGTGAAGCCACAGCACTCTACCCAGGGGGATAGCTTGAGGCTCTGTCTCAAAAAACAGAAAACATACATCTGATAATGTTATTTCTCCATTATCTAACCCTGTTCTCAGCTCACCCACTTTTTATCCCTTCCTGTGCAAGAGTCCAATGTTTCTCAAACTTTTAGAAACATCCAAAACGCCTAGAGATACTGTTGCAAAGCTGATTCTGATTCAGTCAGCCTGAGACTACATTTCTTTCTTCTTTTTTTTTTTCTTTTTCTTTTTTTTTTTTTTTGACACATTTTTTATAGCAAGGTTCGTGCCATATTACATTAAAAGTTTTGCTGTCATTAGCGTAAGCCTCCCTGCCCAGAAGACCTTTTTCCCACTGTAACTGCCCACTCAACCTTCAAGAGATTCAAGAAGGTCATTTCCTTGAGAAGAGGACCTTTCAGGCCTTCTCAGACAGAACTGCTCCTCTCTGCTGCATGTTCAAAGCTCCAGGCTGGTCCTTCCTTTTGTTGTAAGTTGGCCATTTATTCTTCTGCTTCTGCCAAGCTGAGCTCTCGGACAGCCTCTCTGTCATTACAGTCAGTGCCTGGCACGTAATAGCTACTCAATAAATCTGTACAGAAGGAAAGCCGCAAAAAGGAGATAATACATAAACTTTAAGGGAGATGTTTAGAAAATAAGGCTGTTAGGCAATATCAAATCTGTCAGTTTGAAGTTCCGTGGTTGGAAACCTTCAGCTGGAAAAACAAGGAGAATTTACACTAGCATTGCAGAGTCAAACTGCAAAAAAACAGCACCATGCAGTCTTTTTTTTTTTTACACTGTATAAGAAAATAAAATTCCCTGGTTTTTTGACATGAAAACTAAATCTAGAAAATCTTCTGTTTAACATTTAACAGACCCAAACTCAACAAGCACAGTGAGAAACGAACTACCATTTCACCTCTAAATCTGTGTTCGTCTATTTTATGAAGAATCCTTCTGACAATTCTAAGTTTAAACAAACCTTTGTGAAGAGAGTACTCCAGCAGGTTTAATGTAGTCACAGCTGTCAAAATCATGGGCAATGCATCACACTTGAGAGCATTTGAAAATGTGTCAATAATTATAATTAGACACTTGTACCAGATCTAATATACTTTCACTACCCTTTAAATTCAACTGATGGGAAATTAAAACCAGTTTCTTAAAAGTGCAACTCTCAGATCATAATTTAATCCTAAAGCAGATATAAAACCTGTCACACTATAGAGATACAGAACATTTTACTCAGGAGGAGAAAAGGCCGTGGTATTGTAATATATCATTTTAGGTGACCACCTTTAACGCTGGAAGGGTAAAATACATTATTGAGGTGACATAATCTTCTTTTTTTTTTTTTGAGACGGAGCCTCAAGCTGTCCCCCTAGGTAGAATGCCATGGCATTACGGCTCATAGCAACCTCCAACTCCTGGGCTCAAGCGAGTCTCCTGCCTCCGCCTCCCAAGTAGCTGGGACCACAGGCGCCCGCCACAACACCCGGCCACTTTTTGGCTGCAGCCATCATTGTTGTTTGGCGGGCCCGGGCTGGAGATTCAAACCCGCCACCTTAGGTGTACGTGGCTGGCGCCTTAGCTGATTGAGCCACAGGCGCTGAGCCACAAATCAGTTTTAAAATCACACATGCAGGGACTATGTTTGTGGTGTTTGTGGCGACATTCCCAGCACTAGCACATGCCCACAAAGAACTTCTAAATAAGCTCAATGGGAAGCTGAACACTAAAAGGCACTCATCATACCTCCCCATAGGGATTAGTATCACCACATGCTTGCAGCCAAGATGAAACTATAGGGCATTTATTTTTTTTTATTTTATGAAACAAAGTCTGACTATGTTGCCCTGGTAGAGAGTGGTGGTATCACAGCTCTCAGCAACCTCAAACTCTTGAGCTTAAGTGATTCTCTTGCCTCAGCCTCCCAAATGGCTAGGATTACAGGTGTCTGCCACAATGCCTGGCTATTTTTGTTGTTGTTGTCGTAGCTGTCACTGTTGTTTAGCTGGCCCCAGCCATCATAACCACCGCGCTACAGGCACCAAGCCTATAGGGCATTTATTTATTACTTTTTTTGAGACACAGCCTCAAGCTGTCCCCCTGGGTAGAGTGCCATGGCTTCACCGCTCACAGCAACCTCCAACTCCTGGGCTTAAGCAAGTCTCCTGCCTCAGCCTCCCAAGTAGCTGGGACCACAGGTGCCTGCCACAACACCCGACTATTTTTTGGTTGCAGCCATCATTGCTGTCCAGCAGGTCCAGGCTAGATTTGAACCTGCCACCCTAGGTGTATGTGGCTGGCGCCCTAGCTGCTGGAGCCACAGGCACCGAGCCTAGGGCATTTATTTTAAAAAAGACATTAGCAAGGATAGCTTAGGGACCTTTTGTACTTAACTAATGGGGTGGGCCAAGACCCCTAGATTCTGCCACAAAACCCATCCCCTCTCTCCAGGTCTCCAACTCTCTGATAAGGTGGAAGGTATCACTACCAATCTATCTCACTTTTCTGGCTCCTCCACTTGCTACAAGGATGGCTGAAATTCAGATTTCATCTTAGTTTAGAAAAATGTATTTTTTTTCTCACCAGCTGTCTGACCTTTATCATTAGGTGAAAAGGCATACTTCTTGGTGGTGCTGCTTTAGTCTAATGAAGAATGAGACAAAGGCATATTTCAAAGGCAATATAAAAGCAAAGTCTCCCAAGTTACCTATTAATTTCCTATATCCCCCTAGGGAAGAATGTGTAATAACACAAAAATAATGGTAATATCTACCATATCTTAAAGATTACGTAAAGATGACTGATGTGACTTCTTTTGTTTTCTGCATAAATTCTCTTAGCTTATTTCTGCTTCAATTCATCTTAACTTCATAATTCTAAGGTGACACTGATTTTTCACTTATTAAAATAGCTTCCCTCGGGGCGGTGCCTGTGACTCAAAGGAGTAGGGCACTGACCCCATATGCCACAGGTGGTGGGTTCAAACCCAGCCCTGGACAAAAATTGCAAAAAATAAGATAAATAAAAATAAAATAGCTTCCCCTTTTGTTGTCTAGTATTTGCCAATTTTTTTTTTTTTCCAACTAAACCTGAAAGATTGAAAGAACTAGAATTTCCTAAGTTCCCACTGAGGCTGACTTTTTTTTTTTTTTTGAGACATAGCCTCAAGCTGTCCCCCTGGGTAGAGTGCCATGGCATCACAGCTCACAGCAACCTTCAACTCCTGGGCTCAAGTGAATGACTTCTGATGAATACTGAGTTCTGATTTGACTGTCAATGCTAAAAAGTAACCCGTAAGTTGTAACAGGCATTGGCTTCACTTTACAAAGAAATAGGCCTACCTGTTAAGATTTTGTCAAATTTTTATCTTCTTCTAAGTAGCCTCTCCAGTACTTAAACTAACCAGGCTAGCCCAGCTACTTCTTCCCAAGACCATCTCAGAGCCAAGCAATTGTCCCAAAAATAACTAGCTACAGACCAATGGGTCCCCTACTTTGCACCAGGCACTGCACACACATTAGCTCTGGCTTCTTCAGTTTAGCAAGGGAGACACTTCACCTTATTAACTTACACCTGAGAAAACCAAATTTGAGAGAAGGCAAATCACAAACAAGTGACCTGGGAAGGTCTAACATCATGGTGAAGAAGGTGGGTTCTGAAGCCCAAAAGCACGTCCTTCAACTCCCAACTTTACTATTTACTTCCACAGTGACCTTAAATCACTTAAGCTCTTGGAGCCTCCACCTGCTCATCTATGAATGAGCAAAAAATATCTATGCCACACAGAATTATCAGAAAAAGACAAAACAACAAAGATAAACAAATGGGACTTAATTAAACTGAAAGCTTCTGTACAGCTAAGGAGACAACAACTAAAGCAAATAGACAAATGGGAAAGGATATTTGCATATTTTGAATCAGACAAAATTTTTGCTTGATAACTAGGATCTATAGAGAACTC
>CAUYQV010179430.1:0-18855 GCA_963574575.1 Galagoides demidoff
TTATGTGTTGCTGGATTCTGTTTGCTAGTATCTTATTGAATATTTTTGCAGCTATGTTCATTAAAGATATTGGTCTATAGTTTTCTTTTCTTGTTGGGTCTTTTCCTGGTTTGGGGATCAGGGTGATATTTGCTTCATAGAGTGTGTTGAAGTATCCCTTCTTTTTCGATGTTTTGGAAAAGGTTAAGTAATATAGGTACTAGTTCCTCTTTAAAAGTTTGGTAGAGTTCTGATGTGAAGCCATCTGATCCCAGACTCTTCTTTTTTGGGAGATTTCATATAGTTGATTCTATTTCAGTACTTGATGTAGGTCTGTTCAGCATTTTCAATTCTTTCTGATTAAGTCTAGGAAGTTGGTGTGTTTCCAAGTATTGGTCAATTTCTTTCAGATTTTCATATTTCTGAGAATAAAGTTTTTTGTAGTATTCATTAAGGATTTTTTGAATTTCTGAGGTGTCTATCATTATTTTGCCTTTGTCATTTCTGATGATACTATGGACTTTAATTTTCTATTTTTGGTTAGGTTGGCCAAAGGTTTGTCAATTTTGTTGAATTTTTCAAAAAACCAACTTTTTGATTAATTGATCTTTTGAATAATTCTTTTGTTTTTGATTTCATTTAATTCTGCTCTAATTTTAGTTATTTCTTTTCTTCTGCTGGGTTTGGGGTTGGAATGTTCTTCCTTTTCCAGTTGCTTAAGATATCCCATTAAGTTATTGACTTCCTCTCTTTCCATTCTCTTGAGGAAGGCTTGCAATGCTATAAATTTTCCTCCTAGGACTGCCTTTACAGTATCCCACAGGTTCTGATAATTCATGTCTTCATTATTTTTTTGTTCTAAAAATGTGGCAATTTCCTTATCTCATTTATGACCACCTATCATTCAGCATAAGGTTATTTAGTTTCCATAACTTTGTATGAGTATGCCGATACCTGTTATTGATGAGTTCAACTTTTATTGTGTGATGTTCCAACAAAATACAAGGAATAATTTCTATACTTTTAAATTTCTATACTTTTAAACCTATACTGAGGTTAGCCTTGTGACCTAAGATGTGATCAATTTTGGAGTATGTTCCATGGGCTGATGCGAAGAATGTGTATTCAGTGTTGTTAGAATGAAATGTTCTGTAGACATCTGTTAAATTCAATTGTTGTATGGTGAAGTTTAAGTCCAAAATTTCTTTGCTGAATTTCTTATTGGAGGATCTATCCAACATTGCCAAAGGGATGTTAAAATCTCCAACTATTATGGTGCTGGAAGATATTAAATTGCTCATGTCTGTTAGGGTCTCCCTTACAAATTGAGGAGCATTCTGGTTGGGCGCATAATTGTTAATAATTGACATCTCATCATTTTGAGTATTTCCCTTAACAAATATGAAATGACTATCCTTGTCTTTTCTTACTTTTGTTGGTTTAAAACTTAGTGTATCTGCAAATAAAATTGCCATTCCTGCTTTTTTCTGATTTCCATTTGCCTGGATTATAAACGCCCATCCCTTCACCCTGAGTTTATATTTATCCTTTAAGATAAGATGAAATTCTTTTATGCAGCAGATATCTGGCCTGAGTTTTTGTACCCAGTCATCCAATCTGTGCCTCTTAAGAGGACAGTTTAAGCTGTTCACATTAGTTGAGAGTATTTATAAACCTGGTGGTATTGTGGGTGTCAAGTTTTTTGAAAGTCTAGTGGACATTTTAAATCTTTTCACCATTGTGGAAATTGGGTTTTGGTCAAAAATTTCAGAGTGCATTTACTTTGGTGGTAGAACATTGTGCTGGTCATTATGGGGGATGAGTCTGAGGATATCCTGAAGAGCTGGTTTGGTTATGGCAATTTCTTCAATGTGTGTATGTCACTAAGTATTTAACTTCTCTGTCATAAATGAAGCTCAATTTGGCTGGGTAAAGGATCCTGGGCTGAAAGTTGTTTTGTTTTAGAAGATTGAAGGTTAATGACCATTCTCTTCTGCCTTGAAAAGTTTCAGCAGAAAGATCTGCAGGCATTCTAATACTCTTCCCCTTATAGGTTATGATTTTCTTATGTCTGACTGCTTGCAGGATTTTCTCCTTCATATTAACTTTCATGAAGTTAATTATAATATGTCTAAAAGATGCTTTATTTGGGTTGAGTTGTGCTTGGGTTCTGAAACTGTCTGCTATCTGAATTTCAGTATCTCTTACCATGCTTGGGAAATTCTCCTCGAATATCTCTTGGAATAGAGTATCTGTGCCTTTTGGACCATCCTCTTTTCCTTCAGGGATTCCTATGAGGCAAATGTTTGCTCTTTTGGAGTGGTCCCACAGTTCTCTCAGGGAATGATCTGTTTTTGCTCTTCACTTCTTTTCTTCTTTGAGCATTTGGGAGTGTTCAAAAGCTTTGTCTTTAATGTCAGAGATCCTTTCTTCTGCCTGCTGCATTCTGTTACTGAGGGATTCTACTCTATTTCTCAGATCTTTGAGGGTTGCAAGTTCTTGCCTCAGTGTGTCAAAATCTTTGGTGGTTTTGTCTTCGAATTCATTGAATTCTTGAGACAACTTTTGAATTGCTCCTTAAATTTCTATTTCCATCTTTACTTCCATTCTGTTAATCTTATTTGCAATCCAAATTCTGAATTCGATTTCTGACATCTCAGCCATTTGTTTATGAATGGGATATTCTGTTGGGTCTTCTTTATCATTCCTTGGGGGAATTGATCTACTCTGGTTATTCATGTTGCCAGAGTTTTTCGCTGATTTTGCCCCATCATTATTTTTCATAGTTTAGCTAGAGAAGCTGGCAAGGTGAAATTGAATTGAGGGCTCCTGGAGTTTTACAAAGGTCCCATTCAGAACTACTGCCGGAAACTCTGGGCACCTGCTTGGTGTGGTGGGGTTAGATGGCACTGACCAATATTCAGCTAGTCTCTGTTCAATCCTAGTGAATCAATGACTTTAGGCTGAAATCTCAGCTGTGGAGGTATATAAGCAACTAAGATACCCTTCCCCACCCCTAGAGGCAACAACTGGAAGGGGAGAATCCCACACTCTCACAACAACATAACCAGGGTATAACCTTGGTGGGTCCTTGGGTGATCAGCCCAGGTAAAGAGTTCCAAACCAATTGTCCTGGTCAACACAAACAATGATCAGGTGGGAGAGTTTAAAAGGTCTTCAGCATCTAGGCAGCAGGGGTCAACAGGCAGCTCAATTTGACCCCAGTGGGAGGGACTGTGGAGCTGCCACCACTGTCAGGGGTGGTGCTACTGGTCTGGGGTACTGATGTGTGCAGGTCACAGGGGCTGGTAGGGAGCTGGAAGGTGTTGCCACCAGCTGCAAGGGTCACAGGAGCTGGGTGGGGAACCAGAGGGTGGAGCTGCTAACCCCTGATCTCATGCTGCAGGAGCTGGGTGGGAAGCTGGAGGGCAAAGTCTCCAGCCTCAGGGGCCTCAGGGGTTGCAAGAGTCAGGCAGGAGTCACCATATGCTGGCGGTGGGTTGCAGGAGCCAGACGGGGAGCTGGAGAGCTGAGTCCAGTGAGCCCTATGGGGAGGGGTTGGACCGGGAGCCAGAGGGTGGAGTCTCCAGCGGTGGGCCACATGGGTCACAGGAGCTGGTGAGAGTAGCCACCATGGCCGCTGGTCACAGAAGCCCTGGCGGAGCCAAGCCGGGCAGCTGGTGGGTTGTGGGACCGAGCTATACTCTTTCCAACATGGGGCAAGTCTCTCCCCTTGTGACTTCCTGCCTCCATTAAAGTTACAGTTTCAGTGCAACTGTCCCATAGCTCCTGAGGTGCTCCGCCCTAGCAAAAATCTATCAAACGCTGTGGATTTTGCAGGGGTTAGTCTTCCAGACCACCAGGAGAGGGGGGAGGGGTAGATTGGGAGTTTAGGAAGGTAGAGAGAATATTAGATCAACTTTTGAGAGACTGCCTGGGCTTGTAGTGGTATCTCTTGGTGGAGGGAGTTCCGGCCCTCAGTCGATCTCTCCCCTTTGGTGAAACAAAAGGTCTTCTGTTTTCTACTGACCTCAAGCTGTTCCCCTGGGGGTGGTGGGAGGGGAGGATTCCTGTCCTCTTTGGGATGGGTTTTGTACCTGAAATTTGTTTCCTTGGAGTCCCAGCTTGTTGCAGCAGGGTGCTGCTAAACTATTGATCCTCTCTGAGCTCAGCTCGCGATCTTCCGCTTTATTGGGTTATTTCTGGCCATTATTTCTCCCTCTGGACTGAAGCCTCTGCCAAAAGCTGGCTTCAGTTGGCCATCTTGCCTCCCTCTCCTTTAGAATGGATTTTAAAAATAACTCAATTATATTTTGTCTATAAGAAACTTCTTTCACATATAATGACATGGATAGGTTAAAAGTAAAGAAATGTATGTGTATATTTATATACAATTAATTAAAACATATGTGTCCCTAATGACAAAAAAGCTAAGGTGACAATAGTAGCATTAGACAAAGTAGACTTCAGAGCAGAAAAAATTACCAGGGATAAAAATGGACAATACATAATACTTTTCTTCAGAAGACATAACAATTCTAAGTAAGTATGTACCAAACAACAGATCTTGAAAATAAATGAAGCAAAAACTCACAGAACTGAAACAGGAAATATATACATCCATAATTTTAGTTGGAGACTTCAGCATTTCTCTCTCAGTAATCAATAGAACTTAGCAGACCGAAAGTCAGCAAGGTTACAGTATAGAAAGCTGAACAGCACTATAAGCAACTCGTTCTAATTGACATTTATAGAACACCTCACCCAACAAGAGAACACATTTCTCTCAGTTTTGCATGGAACTATTACCAAGATAGACCATATCATAAAATGAACCTTTAACAAATTTAAACAACTGAAATCATACAAAGTATGTTCTCTGCCTAGAATAGAATTAGGCTAGAAGTCGATAACAGAATAAGAAGTTTCTAGGCTTGGCACCCATAGCTCAGTGGTTAGGGTGTCGGCCACATACACTGCCCCAACCTGGGCCTGCTAATCAACAATGACAACTATAACAAAAAAGTAGCTGGACACTGTGGCAGGCGCCTGTGGTCCCAGCTACTTGGGAGGCTGAGGCAAGAGAATCACTTAAGCCCAAGAGTTTGAGGTTGCTGTGAGCTGTGATGCCATGGTACTCTATCAAGGGTGATATAGTGAGACTCTGTCTCAAAAAAAAAGTTTTCAAATCTTTAGAAATTAATCAACATGCCTATTAATAATCTATGGATCAAAGAGGAAGTCTCAGGAAAATTAGAAAATATTTTGAATTGGATGAATATGAAGATATCTAAAAATTGGGGAGATAAAGCTAAAGCAATGGTTAGAGGGAAATTCATATTAAAATGCTCATATTAAAAAGAGAAAGGTATCAAATAAAAAATCTAAGCATCTACCTCAGGAAGTTAGAAAAAGAAGAGCAAAATAAACCCAAAACAAGCAAAGGAAAGGGAATAATAATAATAAAAATAACATAAATCAGTGAAACTGAAAACAAGTTCAAAAACAACAGAGAAAAAAATCAGTGAAACCAAAGTTTCATCCTTTGATAAACTTAATAAAATTGATAAGCCTCTATCAAGACAGCAGAGAGAGAGAGAGAAGACACAAGTTACCAATATGAGGAATAAAACAGGGGTTATCACTATAGACTGTTCATAAATTTAACAATTTAAATAAAATAGACAAGTTCTGCAAAAACACAAGTTATCAAAACTCACTCAAGATGATATATAGATAGTTTAAATAGCTTTATTACTGTTTTAAAAATGCAATTTATAGGCTCAGTGCCGTAGCTCAATGAGTAGGGCACCAGCCACATACACCTAAGGCTGTGGGTTCGAGCCCGGCCAGCCTGCTAAGCAACATTGACAACTGCAACCAAAAAATAGCTGGGCATTGTGGCAGGCTCCTGTACTCCCAGCTACTCAGGAGGCTGAGTCAAGAGAATCGCTTAAGCCCAAGAGTTTGAGGTTGCCGTGAGCTGTGATGCCACGCACTCTACCAAAAGCAACATAGTGAGACTCTGTCTCAAAAAAAAAAAAAAAAAAAGGAATTTATATTTAGAAACCTCTGTGGATGGAATCTCCAGGTCCAGATTCTAGCTCATAGCGGATATCATATGCAACCAAATATTTTCAAAAGAAATACAATAAATTTACTAGTAAATTTTACTGAATATTTAAAAAAGAAATACAATGAATTTTGAACAATCTTTTGCAGAAAATAGAAGGTGAGGGAACACTTCCCAACTCATTTTATATAGCCAGAATTACCCTGATACTAAAATCAGATGAGGGTGGTAGACTAAAATAAAAGCGCAGAGAGGTGTCACTCATGAACACATATGCAAAAGTTCTCAACAAAATATTAGCAAATACCCAGCAATAGATAAGCATACGAGGAGATGCTCAACATCATTGACCATTAGGGAGATGCCAATTAAAGCCCTGATGAGATGTAACTCAACACTTATTAGAATGAGGAACACACAAAAAAAATACTAACAATATTAAGTGCTCACAGCAATGCAGAGCAATTGGAACTCTCATAGGTTGCCACTGGGAATGCAAAATTCCACAACTGCTCTGGAAAAGCACTTGACAGTTTCTTATAAAACTAAACACACACTTAACATATGACCCGGCAATCCCAAGCGAATTAAAAACGTATGTTCATGCAAAACCCTGTGCGTGAATGTTTATAGCAGCTTTATTCATAATCACCAATAACAGGAAACAACACAAATGTCCTTCAGTGAGTGAATGGATAAACTGGCACATTCCTACAATAGCGTACTACTCAACTGAGCAACAGGAAGGAAAGAACTATTGACACACAGCAACTTGCATGAATCTCAGAGGTATTATGCTGAGTGAAAGAAGACAGTGTCTGAAGTTCTGTGCTGCATGATTCCAAAGTCTTGGACCCTGGAGTTCCAGTTATGAGCCACTTAGAAGGAAGGGCCCCAGGTAACCCTGCTCTAGGCTACATGCTGGGGAGGAATTGTGTCTGTTTCATTCCTTCTTTTATGTCCCATGCCTGGTAGACAGGCACTTAATAATTTGGTGAATAAAAGAATAAATGAAATGAACAAACTATGAAATGATTTAACATGTAACAATGCATTGACTTTAATAAAAATGGATACATTCGGTTTAGCCCAACAGGAGATCACCATGGATAATTATGAGTTAAACTCGCTAATGACTCTCCTAACTGCACTTTTCTGATCAAGTTTAGTCTTGTGTTCTCGTGGTACCTGCACTATTTCTGACCGTTTTTCCTGCTTCTGTCCTGCAGAGGCAACACGATTAAATACACAAATCCTTTCTCTAGATTGATGCAGACTTATCATTCCTAGCCAGTAGGGGACTCAGTCACCAGGGAAACGTAGAGACAGCATGAGTTGCTGCATTGCACTGACCCTGCCGGGTACCAGCAATCTCCTTCATGGTCTGTGTTCCATAGACCTGAATAAGAGAGTGGGGGAAGCCTATGTCTTATTTCATCAAGTCAAGTCTAAGATGCCCTTGATGACAAGCCTAACCATGATTTTATACATCAACAAGGCAGGAAAAGCACTGCCAATAGACTGTGACCAATGCCTTTAGCGACAGGTCTGAATGACATATGAATCAATCGCATCAAATTCCTTTCAAATTAATCTTCATCTCTTCTGCGGGATTTGGCAATGAAGCAAATATCCTGGCAACAGAAAGTAACACAGCTTGCCCAACTTGTGGGTATCATCCTTTCTGAGGTTTTCAGTGCACTGGTTGTTTATTCTTCACTAATACCACATTTGTATCCTGCTGCTGGGCTCCTGTGCCTCAGTACATGTCATTTCAATGCTGAATCACAGAGAAATCTTTCTGAGGACGTTTCTAAATAGCAGCTAAACTCTCCTGTGATGTTAACTAGTACACGCACATATCCCAGTAGAAGTATGACAATGTGAACAGCCACCGCTGAACGGACGCACGTGCAGACAGGCAACGGCAGCAGTGTCATGCCTGCGCTTGGCTGATGGCTCTTAGAAGGCACCATTGATTGAGATGCAACTGGATTTCAAGGATTTCAGCTGTGAAAAGCTGTGCATCTTAGAATGAGTGGAGTACAGCAATTCTGTCAGATCCTGACGTTCAGGAGAGAGTTCTGTACTTAGCATGTGTTTCTTATTTTCTGTTTGCTAGGGAATGTTCTAGACCTACAGTGGGAAACAAGGTAGATGACTCCCCTATCCATGCTGAGCTCACACTGAGTAAGAAGAACGGATAGTAAGTGAACACACAGAACATGTTTGTGTTATTTAGTGCAACAAAGAAAATAAACAGGAGGCTGAGAGGGAGTCTTACTGTGAAGTGGGCACAGGGTATGTACATGTGTTTGAGATGAGTCCTGACCTCTCTCAAATCCTGTGCCTTTCCAACTAAGTTGACATTCATTTGGTTTCTGAGAGTCATCAACCCAGATAGCTGCTGGGTGATCAGCTATCCCAAGGAATGAGGAATATTCTGGGGTGTGGACCTTTTAAGTCCTAAAACAGGCAATGCCTGGCATCTTGGCACAGTTAGCCAACCTATGGGAGTTCTGTTTCCTTGAAGTTTAACATTTTCATTAGTATTTCCATGTCTAAATGAAGTCTGATACTTAGTGTGCAACCATGACTTTTTTTTTTTACTCCCATTTCTCCTATTTTCATAAAAAGAGATTAATTGGATATGATTAAAATCTAGCAATTCCTAAATGCAGTCATTTATTCAACAACACCAATTAAGCTCCTATTTAAGGTCCTCCTAGGGGCTATAGTAGTAAGTCAAGGAAGCTGCTAGAGGTGAGAAGACCTGTCCACAAATAACTAAGGTGGCGGCATAAGACAGCGTCCACCAGTTGAGAGGCTGTTGGTGCTTAATAAAGCAGAGATGAGAAGGCCAGGCAAATCTGCTTTCCTTTTGTAATTTTATTTTACTTTGGATGAGCAATACCAATCAAAGCTTCTGGAGAAGAGTAATTTTCTTTGCCTTTGAGATGAGTCAAGGGCAAAAACAACTCCATCCTTTCATGTTAGGAATAATTTTGGTAAAATAGTGTGGCTTTCTGTTTTTTTTTTTTTTTAACTAAAATACAAGCTGAACTCTGGATTATAACTATTTCCAAGGCTATTATATATATATATAATTTTTTTTTCCTCTTTGAAACAATGAAATGCATAATCATGGCTTTCCCTTCAAGCAAGGAGGGGCCCTGTGAAGTCATTTTGGAGTCTGGATGCATATGTGGTGATTAGGTTGTCAGTGACACTATAACACTTATTAGCTTTCACAAGGCCCCAGAGAACTTCATGTCTGATCCCTGCCATCAGTGTCAGGGTTGATGTGTAATGAGTCATATACCCACTTTAATATTCTAAAACTATTGCCAGACTTAGAAACATTGTAATCGGAATGAAGCAATCAAATTTTCCACTTGATCACTCCAGTTTATTATTATTTTCAAAAAAGATGGAAGTTGTCATATGGAAATGGAGGCATTAATTCCTTAACCTATTCTGAAATTTTAGCTCATAATATGCCAAGAAAACAGAGTGTGCTTGTGAGGCTATGTGTGTGCTTGGAGAGTAGCATAGGAGACCAGCAGGTCTTAAAGTAAGATTTGGAATCAACATTCAAATTAGATGGGCTTTGTGGGCTGATGTTATTTGAAAGCTGAATAGCTGATGTCAAAAATAGATCTTCCTTTCTTTCCAAAATGCGGACGGGGTCCAGAAAGTGGCAAAAATAACCACATGCCTTTCTTGGACTCCTGACTCCCACCCCAAAGGGTTTTCTTGTATAGGAACCAACAATTCCTTGGATGGAAACACTGGATGGCTAGTCATTATTTTGAGATTTAAGGGACTGCAGATTCTTGGCAGACCTCCGTTGTTTTTCTAGAGTAATAGGCAAGTAGTTGAACGAAAAGCAAGAAGCTGATCCGTGTTGCTAGCTTTGGGTTCTTTATGAACAAATGAGACAAGGTGAGGTAGCTGCCCACTCCCCTCCCTTTTTGTTTTGGGAGGAATGTTTTGGTGACTGACATCCTAGTGCTGGGTCTTGGTCTCTTGGAGAACAACAGGCTCCTTCCCCTCTGCCCCTGGGCTCACCAGTCACTGTAGGAAGACCTGGATGTCTGCATGTTGCCCGCACAGCCCACGGAGGGGTTAGAAATAGTAGGATTACTTGTATAGAGAGAGAACAATCACTCAATTGTCAGATTTTTTTTTTTTTCACTTTCATCCAAACTGTGTGGCTTTGTAGCACAGTTGGAGACACTGTGTTGAAGAGCCTTCGCTCATGGCAACGTTTCCTCTGTTCACTTTCTGCTGCTTTTTGCATTGGAAAATTCCATCCTTTAACACTGGGATTATATGTCACCATTGCTGAAATCATAGACGAGTCCACTTAGTTTGCTGCGAGCATGAGAAATAGCCAGAGAGGATGGGAGAAGCACAGCGTTCCCCGGTATAAAGAGGGGATTGAACAAGGTCAGTGAACCAAAGAGCCAGCAGGTCACAAACCCTCAGAGGGTCACGAAAATCTCCCCGGGTTTCCTGTCTTTAGGAGCAAAAAGGATGCCAGTGTGAATTTAAAACAAAATTAATTAAAAACTATTTAAGATTGGCCATGATAGTTGTTTGAGCTGGGTAAAGTATCTGAGGGCTCATTATACTAGTTTCTGTACTTCAGCAAATTTCAATGATAGATAAAGTTTTCACAAAGTATTTAAACTCCTCTCTGTCAATTCAGCTGCAAGCTAGGGGTGGGGGTGTGTTTCTAAGTATTGGGCTGTTTCAAATGGCCTTTATGGAAGTTGTCATATGGAAGTGGTGGGATTAATTCCTTAAGCTCTTCCAAAACTTTAGCCCATATATGCCAAGAAAATAGACTGTTCGTGTCCTGAATGAATCATTTACACTAGCAACACAGGTGTTGAAACTCAGGGTAATAAATCAGCAAATTGCCTCCTGGTAGTCTTCACTTTTTCTGAAGATGGCTTTTCTCTTCTCAAGGTCTGCCCCTGGACCTCAGAAACCCAGTGCTACAGAAAGAAGACAGTGACAATTATGTCTAATTTTGGCTTTCATTTATAGAGAACAACTGGTTGTGCAGAAGTGATTACAAATGGCGGCTTGATGATATTTTAAGCAGAAAATATAGGAATTTCAGACATGAGGTCAGGAAAGCAATTTTCAATGCCCTCTTAGTTAATTTCAACCTTTATTTTAATCTGAACACCAAACAGCTGGCACAAAATAACTCTTTAATTGACTTCCTCCTTGTGTCTGGTGGCTGTGAAATGTTTACTGGGAAATTTATTGTGTAGTGACTGTTCTCTGGATCTTGTGGGCACAGAAATGGTAGAAGTTTCTAGAAATGGAGCATGCAGGAACGTAAGTTTTATTGGTTTTAGACATACACTCTTGAAACTCGACATTAATCTTCAGACTTGATTAAAATTATTTTATTTTATTTATTTTTCTATTAAATCATAGCAGTGTACATTAATACTATCACGGGGTACAGTGTACTGTTTCTGTATACAATTTGAAATACTTTCATCCAACTGGTTAACATAGCTTTCATGTCTTTTTCTTAGTTATTGCGTTAAGACATTTATATTCCACATTTAGAGAGATTCACATGTACCTTTATAGGATGAACCATAGGCGTGATCCCACCCATCACCCTCCCTCCACCCACCCTCCCCTCCCCTCCCTCTCCCCATATTTCCGGGCTAAAATTGGGTTATAGTTTTCCTATGAAAGCTATAAATTAGTTTCATAGGAGGGCTGAGTACATTGGATACTTTTTCTTCCATCCTTGAGATACTTTGCTAAGAAGAATATTTTCCAGCTAAAATTTTAAGCATATTGACTACTAAAGATTATAGGTGACATAAAACTTACAATAGACGTTGACAAAATAAATAATGTATTTTACTCCCACTTTCTTCTTTTGCATACACAGCGTATTGGGCATTAGCGTGTACCTCTTATGTTTTAGCCCACCTTAGATCTTGCTGGGATGACCAGCTTTGTGTAGGTGTAACCAGACAGTGTGTCCCTTTCTGCCTTGGGTCTCTCTCTGGGACAGTGTCCTGGCATTCAGGCTTGTGTAACCTGAAAGTGTGAGGGCAGTCAACACCCCATGAAGCAACTTTTGAACTAAAGGGGATGGATATCTTATGAGTTCATTCTCCCTTTTTTCCCTCCCTGACACTGGAAATTCTGTGGTGTATTCCATACAGCTTCTTAGAGGGTGGTCATGGAAGATGAGATGAATCATGTCACCACCTTCTCTCCTCCCCTGTTTCACTCCATCTAGTCCCTGACTCCTGTCTTCTGGGATCATGCTCCAAATCAGCCTTCCTTTAGAGCAGCCCTTGTAGGCTGTGCCTTCTGGAGGTACCAAGGCCAAGACACTCCAACGCTGTGCCAGCATGACTACATGAGGACAGACTGCTAAGACACTGGTTGGATTGGCCCTTTCTGTGAATGGGACTCCAAAGAAGTTTGAGAAACACTGGCCCTGATTGCTGTTGTGATCAGAGCATTCAGAATTAGAACTGACAGGTCCCTATCTACTCCAACAGGCAGAGAAGTATCTGAGTCTTCCCTGAAGAGCAGCAGAAGATCCCTGAGCCTTGTCAAGCCTGTGGAACATCTCTGGGTATGTGAGATGTCAACGAGAAACAGAAAACAAAACATTCTCACCAACATTCAGCAACCCCCAAATCTCATGTGTCGTCTGTGCTATTTCTAAATCTAATTATAAAACTGTAAGACATGCTCACCTATTCCAAGGAGTTTGTTGATTTCATTCTGGAGTGTGGTCTCTGCCTTCAAGTAAAGGCAGAAGAAACCAAGCCATGTTATGTGGCCGGATGCTTGGGATTCTGAAAGTCCCAAGTTACCTCTTTGTACCTCTCTGTACCTCTGTCCCATATGATCTAGGCCAGTGGTTTTCCTTTGGCTCCAACCATCTTTTTTAAAGGCAGATTTTCCCCTAGGAGGAAGGTTAGGAAGGATAATTCTTGGGTATCACCCCAGACCTTCAGCAGTCCACTGTGGCAGGCCTTCCAGTTACCCTTTGCCTGTGCCTTTTCATCCTGGCCTTCAGGCTGTGGGGACCTTCACTGTTGATTCACACTCCTGTCCGCAGAATGGGCCCAGCAAACAAAAGATTGCTTGATTATCTGGTAGCTGAGAAAAGGGGGGCTGGAATTGTATAGGCTTACAAAAAGATGTTCTGGAGTTTGGAAGTTAGCTATTCAGAATGTGAGCTGTTTTCCAAAAACTGGTAGATTGGTTTTCATGCTGGCACACAAGGGCACATTCAGTCCTGAATTTAGCTAAAATACTGCTGAGTCACAATGAAAATGAGCAGATCACAGTAGTCCTGGGATATCAGTAAGTAATCAAAGCAGAACAAAACCATAAGTGAAACATAAAGATAGTATTTTACTTATGCTAATCTTGGTGGTCAAGGAGGGGTTGATTTGGAAACGGGTGAGCAGGTAAATGGGAATTGGTCAAGATTCTGGAGTTCTTTTTGGTTTTTCTCTTTAGAATGTTGTGACACTGATGCATGTAGGCAGGCTTTTCTCATATGTGGTTCTGAACTGTTACCTTCCTTTTTTCTGAAGGTGTATTTTCCTCTAGGGGAGAGGTAAAGAATTCTGAGACAAGTTGGCAAGAATTGAAAAGGACAGTAGAAAGTATAGGGAATTAGAGAAACTGGGGGTGGGGGGGTGGGGGGTGGTGCTTATTATTAAAATGAGCACCGATGCAGACAGAGCTAACTAATGAGCAGTGGTGGTGACTCAGCTCAGACAGGGTCAGAATGCTCCTTTGACTTTGGCAAAAGAGAGGAAAGAAAGCAGACGAGTGCTGACCACATGGGTACATGGGTCTTGAGCTGCTGTTCTGGAAACTTTCCTCCTATTGTATTCTCCTACCCCGGCCCTTAGGTGGGCACATCATGTCACCTGATTCCTTATCCTCTCCCTGGCCAGCTCACCAGAGGCTTTGCCAGTGACTTCTGACATGCTGTAAGAAGATGAGCTTAACCAAACACTTTTTCTTCCTAGAGATTTGAACTCAGAAATTTCTAGCGCATTTGTCTCATCAGCGATGGGAAGAGCAACATGGCTGGCTGTGAGCACTTCACACATTCACAAATTAAACTATTCCAGTGAGGTTTCCTGTGGTGGAAACTTTCTTTTTGGTTTCACGATGCATTTATGAATCATTCTATTTTTGTACCATAGAAATGATCAGAGCTGATGGTTGAATGGTTGGATTTGGAGAAGTGTGGTCGCCCTAATGGAATTAATTAATTGAATGATATTGCCTGACAAATGGCTCCTTTATACCACAGAGGGCTGGAGTCTTAATTACTGATGTCATTTATCTTCCTATTTGCACCCCAACAATAAGTAACTCATTTCTCATTAATGTTGGGTCATTTTCTGAAAGGAACAAAATACGAGGCCAAAATATCAGGAAGGGAACAAAAAAGCGATGCCTTTGTTCTCTGTCTCATTATCCTGGTAAATCATAACAGACTCTGTTAATTAGACGGGCAGCCTTCACTGGCTGCTCCTGTCCAAACAGTTACCTCAGAAAGAAGTACCATGAGGAACATTTCCTTCCCTTGTGAGGAGATGAAAGGAAATGGACAAGGAGATCGTTTTCCCAGCCATGTTGGGGATATCACAGTTGTCAAGGCAAATTTCTGGGTGGCAGGGTAGAGCCGTCTCAGAAACACAGGCACAAACACAGCCTGTGCCTCGTGGTCATATCTGGTGGTCTGGTGCCTCCCTTGTTATCTAAGACTGAGGCACGGTCCTCTGGGAGATGAGGACCTGATTAATCAGGGGACAGGTGCAAAGAGGACCAGATTTGATCTGGCCAAATTAATTGCTGAGATTGAGCTTGCACTTGGTAACTAGAAGCAGGGAATTAACGACAGCCGGAACACAGCTAATCCCCAGGGTTCGCCACGACTGTGTATAAAACAAACTGGACTCGCCAGGCAACACAAAGAGATTTCCCATGAAGGGAAAAATGCATCCTTGCATGGGAAAGGCTGCGGAAGGAGCCTTGTTTCAGAGGGTGGATGTATGTCCCGGATTGTTTGCCCAGGACAGTCTCACGTTACCCTTCGACTATTGGTGATTTGTAGGGAAAGGATAATTTGATATTTATCAGTAGTGGTCTCTTTACATTTGAAAAACATGTCCCAGTTTGGACAATATATTTTAAATGGTTACTGTATTTCAGTGTCAATTTTAAGTTTCCCTTTTCCTTTATGAGAAGAGTGATTGTTACAGGGTGAGTTGTGTCCCCTTAAAAGATGTTGAGGTTCTCCTTCACCCCTGGTACCTGTGTATGAGCTTATTTGGAAATAGGGTCTTTGCAGATGATCCAGTTAAGATGGGGTCATTAGGGTGGGCCCTAGGCCAGTAGATCTTATGTCCTTACAAAAAGAAGCTTGGACACAGAGAGTCAACAGGGAGAAATCCATGTGAGGGTAAAGCAGAGATTGGGGTGATGCATCCAGAAGCCAAGAAACACCAAATGTTGTCAGCAAACCAGGGAAGCCAGGGAAGGGACCTGGAACAGATTCTCCCCTGAAGACCTCAGGAGGACCCAACACAGCTGACACCTGACCCCAGACTTCTGCCCTCCAGAACTGTGAGGCGGTAACTGCCTGCTGTTGAAGCCACCCAGTCTGTTTAGTTAGCGCAGCTCTTGCACACGGATTCAGGGGGTACTGGTTTCAAAGCGTCTGATAACACTGTAATTACTCTAAGTTTGTACAGTTCCCAGAACCGAGCCACAGTGGTGGAGGATGTCTGCCGGACCAGGGAGAGGCTGGTCAGAGAACCAGGACTGACTTGTCACCTCCGCAGTACCAGGCACTGGGAGGAGGTAACTGATCAGCCCAGGTTCCTGGCCTCAAGGAGCCTGTAGTCTGGTTGGAAGCCAGGTGGTGCAGGTGACCTTGGACTTTGTTAGCCAAACAGTAATATCCATGGGTGCACCTAGGAGGGGGGAAGCACACTATGGAAGGCACCCCAGGTTCCCCCAAGCTGCACTGAAAGGAAACAGCCTTTCCAGGAAGGGACATTTGAGTATCTCGGTGAACAAAGTCACCACTTCTGTTAGGAGGACCCAGAGCAGAGTAGGGAGGGCCCCTGGGAGGTAAATCTTGAGGAAAAGCCAGATGAAGGCAAGAGAAACCAGGAATGTTAACCTCCGGTCAGAAAAGAGGGGCATCCTGGCCTCTGATCTCTCTGGCCTATAGTCTTAACATGGCAGGGCTTGGAGAGGAACCAAGTTACATTCAGAAGTGCTAAAATATCTCTAAGAGTATAATGCAGTTCTATTTCCCTGAAGCAGAATTTGGGCTGCAACTAGTCTAAGGTTCATTCAGAGACATGGCAAAATATTTCAGAACATTCCACAGAACACCTTTGTGGTGCCTCTTGTCCTGGAGGTTCCAAGCCCACATTCTTGCACCTCGGACCCCACATCCAGGACCTACTGTGGATGCCATTTTGAATTTCAGGTTTTGTCCCCTTGGCTAGCATCTGAGAAAATAATGGAACCAGTAGATCCAACCCATATGGTGTTTTTATTTTTGAGTGCTAACTCGGACATTTCTTAGGTGCTATTTTCAAGATGGATTTCTAGCTTGGATATTAAAGTCACTGTTTCTCTTCTCTAGTTGCTGTCAATTATCTGTCTCTGGTGGGCCCAGGACAAACAGTTTTGGTAAGGCAAAACTGGGCTCTGATTTTGTAGGCATGGCATGTCTTATGTAAGCCTACAGGTTTGTGTTTCAAAATGAAAAATAACAATAATAATTAAAGTTTCTCTGTGCTCTTCGTGTCCAAACCACTCTTGCAAAACCACCTTTGGATGAGCTTGAAGTGTCAGCAAATCAGAAACATGTGGGTTTAATTTCCTTTGAAATACACCAGGGGGAGAGGGAGCTGTGGGACTTGGCAGCCAGCTTCTTGGGGTTTGCCAAACCCCAAATATCTCACACTCAGTGTGAGCCGCTGTGCTGGCCCCCAGCAGTCTTGTCTGGCCAGCCCAGCCACTGCATTTCTTGCTGGGCCATCTATGTCTCCACTCACCATTATTCCCTTCTCTGGTTCCATTTCAGCTGATGAAGGAACTGTTCACACCACCCACATGCTGCAGCAGGACTTTGGAAGAGAGGCCAGAGCTGCAGTGAGGTGTCAGGTTGACTCAAGTCTTATCTGGACCAACAGACCATCTTTTAGCCATTTCTGTGCCTTTAAAACCTAAACCGATCACGAGTGAGTTTTTCTAATTTGATTTCTAGATGGGAAAATATTTTGCGTTTTTGGTGGATAATGGTGGTGGGTCCCAAATGTATTAGATTTCACTATCATCCAACCCTCATGCATATAATGTGAAACATGCCCAAACTATGCAAGGCCACAGCCATCCTTCCACTCAGCTCCAAGGTAAATACGGGTCCACAAGGCCCCTGGGAAGATAGAGTTTCAGTTAGACCAGGCGAGCCACACATCTATTAGTTCTTTCTTCTTAGAGATGAGGCCTCCCTCTATTACCCAGGTTGGTCTTAAACTCCTGCCTCAGCCTCCCAAGTAGTTGAAACTACAGGCATCGTTTGGTAGCTCTGATATCTCTCCAAGGCCCATAGATCCTGGTCTACTAATTGAACAGTAAGGTAATAATAAGTTTGCATTAACAAAGTCTACATCACTTTCTGGTTCATAATATTTTGTTGTTGATATTAATGACTTACTTTTTCTTTTTCCTCTACTTTCTATGTCCAACAGACCCTTTTTGCCTGAAGTAATGATGTACATGCAAGGGGCAAATCAAACAGTTCAAAGTACTTTGTGCATCCAAAAACGACAAAGACATTGGTGCCTGTGTATCATATACTGATGCTTTTGCTATCTGCATTTTACTGAAGAGGCAACTGAAGCTGAGAGATGTAGTATCCTGCAAATCTCACACATAGGAAATAAAAGAGCTAGAATTTGACCTTGGGCTATCGGCCTCCAGAAATGGTGTTTATTTCAGTCTTCATTGTTACCTTTTACTCCATTGTGATGGTTAATTTTATGTGGCAACTTGACTGGGCCACAGGGTGCCCAGATATTTGGTCAAACATTATTCTGGATGTTTCTGTGATGGTGTTTTTAGATGAGATTAATATTTACATTAGTTGACTGAAAGAAGCAGTTAGCCCTCCTGGATGTGCCCGGACCTCATCTACTCCATTGACTGCCTGAATAGATCAAAAAGTCCCTATGGTACCCCAGAATGTGAGAATTTCTCTTGCTTGATTGCATGAAAACCAGGACACCAAATTTTTACTGCCTTTGGATTCAAACTGAAACATCATCCCTTGCTGGGACTTGAGCCTGAAGCTCAGCTCTACTGGCTCTCCCGCCTCCAGACTCAGACTGGAGCTGTACATGGGCTCTCCTGGGGCTCCAGCTTACTGATTTCTCCTGCAGATTTGGGGACTTGTCAGCCTCCCTGATAGCATGAGCCAATTCCTTACTATAAATCTTTTTTTTAATTAAGTCATCTTACCATAAATCTTTTTTTTTTTTTGAGACGGAGCCTCAAGCTATCCCCCTGGGTAGAGTGCCATGGCATCACAGCTCATAGCAACCTCCAACTCCTGGGCGAGTCTCTTGCCTCCACCTCCTAAGTAGCTGGGACCACAGGCGCCTGCCACAATGCCCAGCCATTTTTTGGTTGCAGCCATCATTGTTGTTTGGCGGGCCCGGGCTGGGGATTCGAACCCGCCA
>CAUYQV010179431.1:0-11024 GCA_963574575.1 Galagoides demidoff
AGGAATGGCAGAGTCTGGCTGGCTATTTATCACACTCATTTCTTCTTCCTGAGAACATACCATAGTAGCTCACATTTCCCAGCTTTCCTTGCAGTTAGTTAGTTATGGCCTTAGAATGAAGTTCTAGCTAATGGAATATAAACAAAAGTGATGTAACCCCCTTCCAGGGTGAAGCTGCTAACCCCTCTCCTCCCTGTGCACATACCATTCTTTTCTTCCCATGGTTAGCCTGAAACACATAAGCCAATGAAGCCAATTATCTCAGAAGTCACGGGTAGAAGTTGATGAAGACCCTAAGGTGGAAGGAGTCTGACCCCCAAGTTACCACTTGGAGGAAAGTTGTGTCCTATTACATAATGTCAGTTTTCTGAACGTGGTATATTATAGAAAACAAAGATAGCAAAAAAATAAGATAATTTGAAAGTATTGACTTAAGATATCTTTTGAATGTCTCGGCGCCTGTGGCTCAATCAGCTAAGGCGCCAGCCACGTACACCTAAAGTGGCGGGTTCAAATCCCCAGCCCGGGCCCGCCAAATGACAATGATGGCTGCAACAAAAAAATGGCCAGGCATTGTGGCGGGCACCTGTGATCCCAGCTACTTGGGAGGCGGAGGCAGGAGACTTGCTTGAGCCCAGGAGTTGGAGGTTGCTATGAGCTGTGATGCCATGGCACTCTACCCAGGGGAATAGCTTGAGGCTCCATCTCAAAAAAGAAAAAAAAAAAAAAGAAATACAGGAGTGAAAATATAAATATTCCTTATTATGAATCTGGACAGCATTCTACTTCCCAGTTGCCTTAATGTTATAGTATTTTTTTGTTTATCTCAAGTAGTACCTGTGTAGGATCCATACATTTGATTTAATCACATTTCTCAAGACCCTCTTAATCTGAATCATTTCCCACTTAAAAAAAAAATCTCTTCTAGGCTTGGCGCCTGTACCTCAAGCGGCTAGGGTGCCAGCCACATATCCCGGGCCTGGCAGGTTTGAATCCAGCCCGGGCCTGCCAAACAACAATGACAATTACAACCAAAAAGATAGCCAGGAATAGTGGCGGGCACCTGTAGTCCCAGCTACTTGGGAGGCTGAGGCAAAAGAATCACTTAAGCCCAAGAGTTGGAGGGTGCTGTGAGCTGTGATGCCTCTCTACTCAGGGCTACAGCTTGAGACTGTCCCAAGGAGAAAAAAAATCCCTGGCTCTGCACCTGTAGCTCAGCAGCTAGGGCACCAGCCACATACACCAGAGCTGGTGGGTTTGAACCCAGCCTTGGTCTGCCAAACAACAATGACAACTACAACCAAATAATAGCCAGGCATTGTGGCGGGCGCCTGTAGCCCCAGCTACTCAGAAGGCTGAGGCAAGAGAATCCCTTGAGCCCAAGAGTTTGAGGTTGCTGTGAGCTGTGATGTCATAGCACTCCACCGAGGGTGACATAGTGAGACTCTGTCTCAGAAAAAAAAAATCTCCTCAGAAAGCCATTTTTCAAACAAGTTTGGTTGGTTGGTTTCACAGGTTCCCACAGTTCAGATTTTTGATATTTGTATCAGTGGTTCTCAACCTTCCTAATGCTGCGACCCTTTAATACAGTTTCTCCTATTGTGGTCACCCCCAACCATCAAATTATTTTTGTTGCTACTAGTGAAAGTAGAAATGCCTGCAGTTTTGAAAGTACACATTTTTAGTAGTAACATTTCATTTTATGTGTAGTGGGCTGAGCTTTAAGCCTTGCCATAGAAGGTTACTAGCTCTTAATGCTTCTGTTTTGTTCAATGGGGAATTGTTTTTACTGGAATGTTTTGGGAATACTGATTAATGATCTGATTTATAGAAATAATGTCTTATTTTTGAATTTATTGTTTTGGTTTATAATTGTTCAGTAAACATTCATTTTCTTGGAGTAAATTTTTTTCCCTTTTCCTTTTTTTGTGTAGCATCAATTAGTAGCTTTCTCACAGTGTTAGCTTGGTATCCCAATACTTTGCTCCGGACCTGGTGCCTTGTTCTTCACAGCCTAACACTCATGACAAATATGCAGCTTAATTGTAAGTTCACCTTACAACTTACTCATATCAGTCTCTGTCTCTGGCATGTACTTTAGTATTCTTGCTATTGGATTCTTACATAGATTTTTCCACTAAGTGGTATATTATTGTTCAGATGATTGAATTCCTTATTTGAATATCCCTTTTGAATTAATTTTATATATATATATATATATATCTCTTATTCTTTGTGCTTTTTACTTTGATAATATAAATATTTTCAAATATCTCTCATCAGAAGTTTAAATCATTTTTATCTTTTTAAACTTTATTACTTTACTACAAAGAAAATTGATTACTTGTAGAGTACAAAGTGAAATTTTCATGATTAATCTAAGTTTTTTTTTTTCAAATAAGGAGACTTTTTTATTATTCACATTGACAAAGTTTAAAAACATAAAATTAGAATTGAGGTGGTGTGTAAGATACAGAGGCCTCTCCTACATGGGTGGCAGAGGTGTATATTGATGTAATTTTTCTAAGGGCATTTTGCCAATTCCTATCAAAATTAAAAATGGACATTTTCTTTCATTCAAAATGCATTCATTCAAATTATTCAGGTAATTTCTATGTGCTAGGCATTGTTTAGGTGATGGGAATAAAACAGTGAAGGAGGAAAGAGCCCTATTATGGAGTTTGTGTTTTAGAAAGAAGAGATAATCAATAAATAAGAAAGTAAATACATTTCTTTAATGAGTATAAAAAAATAAGCAGGGATTAGTCTAAGTTTTTATGTTGGTTATTTTAATGTGAAATGTATGACTCAATTTCTGTTTTTTTTTTTCTTTTAATGCAGTTGAAATCATTGCTTAGCTTAAAATGGTATTCCATTTTCTTAATTGGAATATATTTTCCAAAAAATGGGATCAAAACATTACTATCTGATACTGATGATAGATTTAACACCAAGAATGTTTTCTTTAATTTATAAACTGGTGTGTTGCTTCTGTATTGTTTCACAGATAACTCATACACAACTAACATGCAATAAAGTATAGGTTTTGCCTCATTTTACTTTAGAATCCTAGGTTAAAATTTATCTAAAAAGTATCTCTCTGTTTCTAGAAGGGGGAGCTGATTACTAACAATAACCACACCAAATCAGACAGTAGTGCATTTGACTGTGTACTGAATAAGATGCATATTAAACAATTTTTACTATCAGAAGCAAAACAGGAGGAGATAGGTGGTAGATGAAAATAAAAAATATGCTCATGTCTGTAATCCTAGCTCTCTGGGAGGCCTAGAACGGTAGATTGCTTGGAGGTCAGGAGTTCAAGATCAGCCTGAGCAAGAGTGAAACCTGTCTCTAATTAAAAATAAATAGGCTTGGCGCCTGTGGCTCAAGTGGCTATGGCGCCAACCACATAAACCTAAGGTGGCGGGTTCCAATCCAGCCCGGGCCTGGCAAACAACAATGACAGCTGCAACCAAAAAATAGCTGGGTGTTATTGTGGCAGGTGTCTGTAGTCCCAGCTACTTGGGAGGCTGAGGCAGGAGACTCGCTTGAACCCAGGAGTTGGAAGTTGCTGTTTGCTGTGATGCCACAGTACTCTACCCAGGGGGACAGCTTAAGGCTCTGTCTCAAAAAAATAAAATAAAATAAAACTAAAAAATAGACAATAACAACAAAAACCCACAACAAAAAGCTAGGTAGGCTTTGGGATGGGCGGCTATAGTCCTAGCTACATGAGAGACTGAGACAAGAGAATCCCTTGAGCCCGAGAGTTGGAGGTTGCTGTGAGCTATGAATAACAGCACTATATTGAGGGCAACATAGTGAAACTCTGTCTCAAAAAAAAAAAAAAAAAAGAAAATAAAGTCCAGCTTAGTCATTATGGTAGAAATTTCAACCTTGAAGATAAAACTACAGTTATTGGAAATATGTTTTACTTGAAACTACAGATTTTTTGAAGTATTTTATTTCCATTGTCTTACGGTCCATTTGTTAAGAGCTTTTTTAAAAAAATGTTTTATAGCTGGTTCCAGCAGTGCCATTGGAACTCAGGAGAGTACTGCTCATTTGTTGGTTTCAGATCCAAACCTTATTCATGTGTTAGTGAAATTTCTTTCTGGCACCAGTCCACATGGAACAAATCAACACAGTCCACAGGTAA
This sequence comes from Galagoides demidoff, assembly GCA_963574575.1. Lineage (NCBI taxonomy): Eukaryota > Metazoa > Chordata > Mammalia > Primates > Galagidae > Galagoides > Galagoides demidoff. Next base: position 4,163 of record CAUYQV010179431.1, read on the forward strand.
TATGACTTTTAAACTAGGATATGCCCAGACCATTCAGCAAACAATAGTTATAAAGTAAAACTATGTAATTATTCTGCTAAAAGTTTAAGTAACCGCCTCTGTGTATCATTGTAATAAAATACTTTGTATTTTTGCTAATACTAGCTATACTGGTGCTGAAGATTATCAGTGAGTAAATTCTCTTTGAACAACAATACTAGGTTTTGATTTAGATATATATCAAAGTAATATGTTGACATTAATTTTAGAAATGTTTTGAATAGTTACTTATTGTAAAGTCAGAAATGTATTTCAAAAATTTTTGAAATAAAATATTTAATAATACCACTTTTGATGCCTTCTATCAAGATTGACAATTCACCTTAATCCTTTCAGTATATTAATAATTTTGTTTAACAAATTATTACTCAGGACTTAGAAGCACTTTTCATCTCACTATAGTTTTTCTTTTTTTAGTTTAATTTCTTGCTGTATCATACTGCTTTTATATAAATATTTCTACATCATTGTATTTCTTCTCATATAAAAATATATTTAGTATTTATAGCATCTTTTAAAACAGATTGCTCTAGATTACCTTGCAAAATTATCATTTAAATATTCTTACCTAGATTTTCCATTAGTTAAGTTCTAATTTAGTCGTATCCTCTGTAACAGTTCCATTACTTCTATTTCATGTATTCAGGATTTAAGAGGCTTCTCTGTGCTAGTTCTAGGTACAGTTTCTTGTGCTAGCAATATAATGACCAAATCTCTATCTTCAGAGAGCTTAAATTGTGATGGTTGTATTTAATCAGTACTCTGATAATGAATATACCCTAACTTTGTAGGTTATAATAAAATGAGTTAGAAAAGGAAAAAAATGAGAAAGAAGAATCTACTTGTAGTTAGACTGGGACATGGTTTGGGTGGGGACAGAGATGTGTTATCTAATGGATTTTGTACTTAAAAGATCAAGTTTGGAACAAGAGAAATCCTGGGACCACTATTTTAGTTACACCATTTGAGAAAACAAGCATCAGCTATGTTGCCCAGAAGTGTACAGCTGTTTGTGACAGAGCTAGGTGTCAAAAAGCAAGCATTGTGTAAAATAATAATTTTTTTCCTGCTTTTTTTTGTTTATTTTAAGGGCAGAAAGAAGTAACTTTTAAAGACTTTCTAAAAATGATTGAAGATCAATAATATTCTGTACAGATATATTGGTTTTATTCCAGAATTTGAAGAGTGCTGGGATTTATATGCTCAGTATTAGAAATTAGTTTTATTGAACTCTAAAATATTTAGAGGATTATAGTGTTTTTTTCCCCAACATGCCTCCATGGTTTTATGATTTGTCCATCAAACCAAATTAGGATCAAATAAAATAATACATAGAAGTGTCATAACACATTCCAAAACATACCTCATGTTATTCAGTATGGTGTTCAGTATCATTTCTTTCACTGTTGAAATAGAAGTTTTTTTGTGACTCGGTATAGTTTTTTAGCTCTCATTTTTCTTTTATTTTTCACTAATTACAGTATTTGCTGTGCTAGGTGTTAGAAGCATGGCCTCTTATGGTTTACTTTACCTCTACACTTGAGTTCTCCTTTGTTTGGAAATGGGATAAGATCATTGTTACTGGCGAAAATCAGTGCAGAAGTTTATGTAAATTCTTGACATTATACTTGACATTTTGTAAATGAATGATCATTTAAATGGTATCAACGTAACAGTTTTCTGTGGATATACATTTTATTCAGGTTGGTCCAACAGCTACACAAGCTATGCAGGAGTTTCTTACTCGATTACAAGTACATCTTTCTTCAACATGTCCTCAGATATTCAGTGAATTTCTGCTCAAGCTAGTTCACATACTTTCAACTGAAAGGTAAATTTTGATGCACTCGAATGTTCCTGTTACAGAAGTAATGTATAATGGGGTTTTCTCAGTGATTCTTCTTCAAAACAAAAAGGTTGTCTCAACTGAACTCTACCTTGCATCTTTGGGTGTTCTGTGCTGGACAGCAGTTTGGTTCTACACTGGCAGGAAACTGCCGATGGCATTTGAGGGTTTTTAAACCCTGACAACAAATTTGTGGTGTCTTTGCCAACGCCAGCTCTTTGGTTCTTTGATTGGGTATCTTTCCAGTACTATTGTCACACTTCCCAGAGGATCAGATTCCACAGGTTTAAGGGTCAGTCCCACAAGACCGTCCTCACTTTGGATGCTATTTGCAAGTCCTCAGTCTCTGGGCTACCCATACTTCTCTCCAACATGGCTATAAATTTGGGGCTTTTCCCTCCTCAGGTTTGATAATTCATTAGAATGACGTGCACAACTCAGGCAAATCCCTTTACTTACATTTTCTAGTTTATTATAATGGCATACAATTTAATAGCCAAACAGAAAAGATGCATATGGCATGATTTGCAGGAAATTCAGGGATTGGGTTGGGGGGGCTTCTTTGAATGAGTGTGGAATATATCATTACCCTGGGCTAATTATCACTTTATCAGCCTTCAGCAATATTGTTTTAAGAATCAAGGTATAAAACCAAGAAGCAATTTTAAAATATTTTAGCTGAATTCTTTTTACCTATTTGTGTAGTGCCAATGTCTCCACTTCTCAGATTCTTCCATAGTAAAGCCAGGTTCCATCTCCTTGCAGTTGCCTATCTTTTTCAAAGCTTTTTTGGTTGGTTTCAACTGTCCAATGGTTTGAAGAAACAACTTTTAATTTAGCCCTTTTTTATTGTTAGGTCAAGGATGATGTTCTTTCCAGCTTCCTGTATCTTAGGCATAAGCAGAGTTTGAGAGTATTCAATTTTAATACATAAGAATGATTTTACTGAATTTCAGTTTTTGAGTATCACATCGGTAGGGAATGTTCATAATAGCATCATTGGAGAATGTAGCAAAGTAGAGCTTATTCTATTACAGTGAGTACCTTGTGACTTCAAAGCATTTTAATCTGTATCTTCAAAAATCAACTTCTTTGATTTTTATTTGTCCCTTAGTTTTCTGTTTGGAAGGGAAGTTGTTTTTGAGTTTATAGAAAATGGAGACATGAATAAGACTCCAGAATGATGTAAAGTGTTTGCCATCACATAAATAGAGAATACCAGGAGTTTAATTATTGTTTAGATTTCTGGTGTGTGGTGGTTACTCCTTTGAAAACTACTTAAAATGGTTAATTTTTAATAATCTTTTTTTTGCAGGGGTGCTTTCCAGACAGGCCAAGGACCTCTTGATGCCCAAGTGAAGCTCTTAGAATTCACTCTGGAGCAAAATTTTGAAGTTGTTTCAGTTAGTACCATTTCTGCTGTGATCGAATCTGTCACATTTTTGGTGCATCACTATATCACTTGCTCAGACAAAGTAGTATCCAGAAGTGGATCAGATAGCTCTGTGGGCGCTCGAGCATGCTTTGGAGGGCTATTTGCCAACCTCATTCGTCCAGGTGACGCGAAAGCAGTTTGTGGTGAAATGACAAGAGATCAGCTTATGTTTGATTTGTTAAAACTTGTGAACATTTTAGTACAGCTGCCTCTTTCAGGCAATAGGGAATACAGTGCAAGAGTGTCTGTGACCACCAATACAATGGATAGTGTTTCAGATGAAGAAAAAGTCTCAGGAGGGAAAGATGGCAATGGAAGCAGTTCCAGTATTCAAGGATCACCTGCTTATGTTGCTGACTTAGTCTTGGCCAATCAACAGATTATGAGCCAGATCTTATCTGCTCTGGGCCTGTGTAATAGCAGTGCCATGGCAATGATAATTGGTATGTATTACACTTGTTTCTGGTACTACTTTCATTAGCAATGTATGGATTCTTTTTCTTTTATTGTGCAGTGTAAAACTACTTTCTTGTAAAGTTCTTTTTTTTGCATTTTTCGCCGGGGTCGGGCTTGAACCTGCCACCCCTGGTATATGGGGCCGGCGCCCTACTCCTTGAACCACAAGCGCTGCCCCTATTGTAAAGTTCTTATTGTAGCTGATTTTTATTAGTAAAGACTGTTACAGAGCTTCAATTAATAAATGAAAGTGAAACATTAAAAATTTTATGTCAGTTTCAATATAAAATATAGGAAAATAACAAAGTAACTTTTAGCCAACTAAGAAAAACATTAATTTCTTTTATGAGTTGGGTATTAGAATTTATAGCCAGACATTTCTAATGTTTCGAGATGAAGAATTTCACACTGAATTTTGTATTAGAGACCAGTCAGACTTACTGGTTCACATTTTCATTAAAAATGAAATGAAATGTAGGGTGGTACCTGTGGCTCAAGGAGTACCTCTGGCCCCATAAGCCAGAGGTGGGGGCTTCAAACCCAGCCCTGGCCAAAAACCGGAAAAAAAAAAAAAAAAAAGTAAAATTTTATTCAGAATTTCTGCAACACATGTATCAGTGACATTTGTATATTGCTTAAACATTCTTTTTTTTAACTTTTGTACCTGTTTGGAAGCTGATATTAATATATAACATTTTTAAATTAAACTTCCATAAATTGTGACAAAAATCCCTATCTAATCTGTTTTTGCCTGCTGCTATTTCTTTCTTCGTCAGGGCATGGAAAACAACCATGTCTTCTTTGGGAGTCGATGTTTTTAAGTATAGAGACGTCTCACTATCTTTTCTGTTCCTTTTCCTTCCTTCATATGTAGTTAGTTCTGTAGAGTGATGTTCCTGAGACATGTGACAGAGCACGTCCTTTTTATTGTTATCAGTCATCTCATATAATAGTAACAGAACATCTGTACCCAATACTGTAGAAATTTTAATATCTAGGTGGTGTGTGTGTTTGTTTGCAGCTATTAATGATACATACTTGGCTTTTAGTGGTTTCAGAAAAAATGACTTTTTATAGTCTGTTTTAATTATTTTTGGTCTTTAAGGATATACTTTTTAAAAATGTGTAATCTTTTATTTTTATTAGGGGCAAGTGGATTACATCTCACTAAACATGAAAATTTTCATGGTGGGTTAGATGCCATTTCAGTTGGGGATGGATTATTTACCATATTGACAACCCTTAGTAAAAAAGCTTCTACAGTCCACATGATGCTGCAGCCAATTTTAACCTACATGGCCTGTGGATATATGGGCAGACAAGTAAGTGCAAGCCAGAAATAGTTGCAGTAATTTAAAGACTTCTGGCAGTCCAGGTAGAGAATTGATGTAGGACAGAGACAAATACGCGTGTTCATATTATACAGGCAGTCAAAAGTTCATGTACAATTTAAATTAATCTGTATTGAACAGTGAAGAGCATCATTGTGTGAGGGCCATGGGTTACTAATAAAAGTTACAGAGTACAGTTTCCTTGAAGTGATTATTTTCAAAAACGACCACAGTAATAGAAGAATAAAGCATTTAATGTGTTCTTAAATTTTATATTTATTTCCATAATCCCTAGAAGTAGTTCTTTCTTTTCCCTAAAAATAGCACAGGAGAATGCCAAGATGTTTTACATAGATGTTAAGAACATTTAATATGAGTGTTTTTCAAATTTATGTTAAAACCCAAAATTTATTCGATATATTTAGATTTCTTCCTTATAAAGGGGATTACTGTAATTTAAAAAGAAAAATAGGGTAGGAATTTTTGCTTTTGTATTTCTTCTTTAAAAATGAAATCATAGGAACCTGTTTGATTATATTATAGGCTTTATAGTGCATTTATACCATTTTGAAATAATTTCTTACTCTTTTTAATGTCAGTGTATAATTACCATTTTCTTAACATACTTGTTGAATGTATTTATTTCTCCATTGGAAAGTACAAAGATATTTGAGAAAGTCCAAATTTTTAAATAAAATTAGTGTCTAGCAAATACATGTTAATATAAAAACTGATGATAATAATGTAAAAAATGATGCTTTAAAAACTGCTCTGAGTTCATAGAGAAGATATGTCCTTTCTGATCCAGTAAGATTTCTTATGTGTTCTAGCAAACTGAATTTATAAAAATTAAATATACATGTACTAAGAATTTTAATTGCCTTATTCATAAGCATATTTTTTTTTTTAGGGCTCTCTTGCTACTTGTCAGTTATCTGAGCCATTATTGTGGTTCATTTTGAGAGTATTGGATACTAGTGATGCCTTGAAAGCATTCCATGATATGGGTAAGTTAAAATCTGTTACTTATGAGCATGGGATAGTGTGATGTTGAAGCGTCCTTGCTAACATAGTTTTCCTTTCATATTCTTTATAAATTTAGGTGGTGTTCAACTCATATGTAACAATATGGTTACTAGTACAAGGGCTATTGTTAACACTGCAAGAAGTATGGTATCGACTATTATGAAATTTCTTGACTCTGGTCCAAATAAAGCTGTTGACAGCACTTTGAAAACAAGAATACTGGCTTCTGAGCCTGACAATGCAGAAGGGATCCATAACTTTGCACCCCTGGGTAAGAAAAGTGTTATTAAATCTTACTACTATGAATTAGTTTATTTGCTGGTATGACTCAAAACCAGTTGTTGAAGTGAGTTCTTTTTTTTTAATTGAATGTTAACTATGTACATTAATGCACTTCTGGGGTGCAGTGTGGTGTTTTCACATACAATTTGAAACATTTCATCAAACTGGTTAACATAGCCTTCATGTCACTTACCTAGTTATTGTGCCAAATATTCATATTCTACTCTTAGAAGGGTTCACTTGTACCCTTGTAAGAGAAACCACAGAAGTGATCCCACCCATCCCCCTTCTCCCCTCTCCCTTTCCCCTCCCCATATTCTTAGGCTGTTATTAGGTTATAGCTTTCATATAAAAGGTATAAATTAATTTCATAATAGCAGTGTGTACATTGGATACTTTTTCTTCCATTCTTGTGATACTTTGCTAAGAAGAACATTTTCCAGCTCC
>CAUYQV010179433.1:0-21564 GCA_963574575.1 Galagoides demidoff
ACCCTTTCACAGGGGTCGTCTAAGACCATCCTGCATACCAGATATTTACATTACAATTCATAACAGTAGCAAAATTACAGTTATGAAGTAGCAACGAAAATAATTTTATGGTTGGGGGTCACCACAACATGAGGAACTGTATTAAAGGGTCACGGCATTAGGAAGGTAGAGAACCACTGATCTAAAATGTATCCATGTATATGTGATAATTCTGGAAATGAGCAAAAAGCAAAATAAATACTATTTTTTTCATCATTTAACTAACTAAAACAGAGCAATTAATTGAATCTACTCTGAATAAAGCAGAATTTTGATGGCTAACATAGTCAAACAAGTACATAGTTACAAATCCTCTCTTATATAGATTTATCAGCAGTTATACTTACTACACACTAAAAATTAAACAAAGCTCAAGACACGAAAAACATAATGTCTTTGGTTTCTAAATAGAACTGTGCTTTAGGGTTTGGCAGATTTTTTCTTTTTCTTTTTTAAATTAGAGCCTCACTTAAAAATCTACTAAATCAAAATCTTACTTGTTGGGGTTCTGGATAAAAATTTAAAAAGTAATGCTTAGTAATTCTGGGTACCCCTGGTTAAGAATACTACTAAAGACATCTATTTTAAGAAGAGAAGTTAAACTAAATATTTTGTAGTCCATGGTCAGCAGTTGGGTGTTAAAGTTTAAGTGGGCTTTAAAATCAAATAGCTGAGCTCTAATCCCACTTCTGTTATTTCCTAGGGGCATAACTTTGGGGGAACTTCTCTGTGTCTGAGTTTCCATATTTGGAAAATTGTCCAGAGAATTCAATATTTAAAAAATAAGCACATGACAAAGAGGAACTATTATTACTTATTTGACTTTTTTTTTTTAAATTAAAAGGAACAATATCAAGTATACTACATTCTGATTCCAGATACAAAGTCTCTTTAAAAACTGTTAAGAAGGTGGCTAGGCTGATCTCAACTTATACCAACCAGCAGAAGAGGTGTCCTTTTCCACAATCCACAGCCGGAGCTCTCAGCAATGGGAAGCTGAGGGTATCAGATCCAGATGTATTTGACCCTTGTTTTGTTAGTCTGACTGCTCTTTCACAGCCTGGAGTAGGACACCATTTAATGGCAGGATTATTTTCAACAAAGGCCTGTTTAAATATCAATAACAAGACATAAAATGAATTCTAATATACAGTGTAACTTTATGATGTTTTACTTTACTTTAAAGCCAAATAAATAAATAAAGAAGAATGAAATAAAGTACAAGCTGTTGTCAGTCTTAAACACTACCTAAAATAGTATTGGAAAATACTGAAAAAAAAATTAAGGAGAAAGTGACAATTAACTTTGTAATGACATGATTTTTAATTTTTTTATGTGATCATAACTGTGTACATTATTGCATTTATAGGGTACATAGACATTTATACTCTATTCTTAATATATTTGACATGTACCCCTGCAATATACACAACAGGTGAGGTCCCACTGATTACCTTCCCTCTACCTGTCCAATCCCCTCTCCTCCCCCTCCTCTTCTCTCCTTCTTTCTGATGATTGTTAAATTTTTAAATTTTTTTTTTAAGTTTTTTTATTTGAGATAAAGAGTTTCATTCTTGCCCTGGGTAGAGTGCCCTGGCATCACAGATCACAGCAACCTCAAACTCTTGGGCTCACGTGATCTTCTTGCCTCAGCCTCCCAAGTAGCTGGGACCATAGGTGTCCGCCGCAACACCCAGTTATTTTTTCTATCTTTAATACAGATGGGGTCTCACTCTTGCTCAGCCTGGTCTTGTATTCCTGAGCTAAAGCAATCCATCCGCCTCAGCTTCCAGAAGTGATACTAGGATAACAGACATGAGCCACCATGTCTGGTTGTTGATTTTTTTTTTTTTTTTTCTGTTTTTGGCTGGGGCTGGGTTTGAACCTGCCACCTCTGGCGCCTATTCCTTTGAGCCACAGGTGCCGCCCCCAGTTGTAGATTTTTAAATTTATGCATTTTTTTTCTTTTCTTGAGACAGAGTCTCACTTTGTTGCCTAGGCTAGAGTACCATGGTAACACTCTAGCTCAGAGCAACCTCAAACTCTTGGGTTCAAGTGATCCTCCTGCATCAGCATACTGAGTAGCTGAGATTACAGGTGCCTGTCACAATGCCCAGCTAATTGTATTTTTAGTGGTAGAGACGGGATCTCGCTCTTGCTTAGGCATCTCTTGAACTTCTAAGCTCAAGCAATTCTCTTGCTTTGGCTTCCTAGAATGCTAGGATTATAGGCAGGAGCCACTGCACCCAACCTATTTATGTATTCTTTAATCTTATAAAAATCATCCAAATGACAACAAAGACAAGTGTGATTATTCAGGCAGAAAGTGTGCAATTTAAAAATGTTTACTTAGCTAGGCTCAGTGGCTCATGCCTGTAATCGTAGCACCCTGGGAAGCCAAGGGGGGAGGATCGCTTCAGGTCAGGAGTTCAAGACCAGACTGAGCAACCATGAGATCCCCCATCTCTACAAAAAAGCAGAGAAACATGTGCCTGTACTCCCAGCTACCTGGGAGCCAAGGCAGGTGGACCCTTGAGCCCAGAAGTTTGAGGCTGGAGTGAGTTAAGACGAGACCACTGCACTCTAGCCAGGGTAACAGAGCAACACTCTCAAAAAAACCAACCAAACAGGGTGGCGCCTGTGGCTCAAAAGAGTAGGCTACCCAGCCCATATACGGGAGGTATAAACCTGGCCCTGACCAAAAACTGCAAAAAATCCCAACCAAACAAAAAACTCAATCTTCTCATACAATGTGCTCTTTTCTGATACTATAACTTAAACTTGTAATTATTTGATGTATTACAATAGCAAATTTCTAAGTGGTATCCTAATAATACATAAAAATAAATATTATAATGCCTTCTAGGTTAAGCTGGGCTTTTTTGGAAATGCACATAATAGCATTTAGACCAGTGGTTTTTAACCTTACTAATGCTGTGACCCTTTAATACAGTTCCTTATATGTTGTAGTGACCTCCCACCAACTTTAATTGTTGGTTAAAGTAGGAATGAAAATAATTTTATGGTTGGGAGTTACTACAACATGAGGAACTGTATAAAAGAGTTGCAGCATTAGAAAGGTTGAGAACCACTGATTTAGACTAAGAAAAATCTTCACAAGGCAGTTAAAATGTAACTTTTAAATCATATACACAAAAAATTAACTTGCATATACTTCCAAATAACTCCTGAATGAAGATAAAGACAAAAAAATTATAATTCATCACACGAAACTACTACTTGGAATAAAAAACAATACATTTCCTAGTTGAGAATTTTTTTTTTTAAAAGACAGAGTCTCATTATGTCACCTGCAGTAGAGTGCTATGGTGTCACAGCTCACAGTAACCTCCAACTCTTGGGTTTAAGCGATTCTCTTGCCTCAGCCTCCCAAGTAGCTGGGCCTACAGGTGCCCGCCATTAACACCTGGCTATTTTTTTGTTGAAGTTGTTTAGCTGGCCTGCGCTGGGTTCAAACCTGCCACCCTTGGTGTATGTGGCTGGCATCATAACCACTGTGCTACGGGTGCCGAGCCCCTAGTTCAGAATCTTTATTTCTCAATATTTTACAATATTTAGGAGTACAAAATGTAATGTCTAATTTGAACATTATCTTGATCAGTTATTAAAGTGCAAAAGGAAAATTAGTAATAGTTCAGAGTAATAATTTTATCTTTCGTAAATGACTAATACTTTAGCCTTTCATTTTTCCTGTTATTATTATAAAATAATACTTTAGTTTAAAATGTTAATTAATGTCACCCTTCCTTTATTGAACTTTTCTGAGAAACTAAAGTTAAGGCCCATTAATTTGTGTTTTTGAAAATAAAAAGAATAACACCTATTACAAAGGTTTAATAAAATTATGGAAATCAGACAGATAACTGGCAGCGTACCTTAATATCAAATTGTAGATATCTTTTGTCCATCTCCTTTGAAACTACACTTTCTATGATATCCACAGGCACAAGTTGGAAGCAATCATATGCAGGGCAGAAAATGTTGTGAGCTTCGCCTTCTTGAATTTTCAGATTTAAAAACCTATTAAAATTATCAATTGACAGCAAAAGGGCAAGAATGTAAGTTATGTATATATTATAAAAATTTCTTCTTTATGATGAATTCTGTTAGAGTATAATTAAAACAATACTAATAAAGCACAGAATGTCTATTGCAATACTTATTACCCACTGAACCATTCATTTTATATATGGATACATATGTATACACACACACACATATACCAACAGGTTTTATGTAATTTTACATGTTTTTGCTTTGCTTTATCCTCTTCAAAAATTTAAAACAATATTTTTATTTAACATAAAAATTCAGAAGTGAATGGGCTGGAAAGGTCATATTTAATTCTCAATATTCTATACCTTTAAACAAAATAGGGCAATGGCACACATTTTTTTTTGGAGAGAGAGTCTCACTTGGTTGCCCCGGGTAGAGTCCCATGGTATCATAGCTCGCAGCAACCTCAAACTCTTGGGCTTATGAAATCCTCTTGCCTCAGCTTCCCTAACATCTGGGACTACAGGCATCCACCACATACCAGCTAGTTTTTCTATTTTTAGTAGAGACAGAGTTTTACTCTCGCTCAGGCTGGCTTTGAACTCCTGAGTTCAGTTAATCCACTCGCCTCCCAGAATGGTAGGATTATAGGCATCTGACCCAATGGAACAGAAGTTAACCATATATAATTCAAGGTATTTTGGGGTGGCATTACAGCATTACTTTTTGAATAAAAGGTTTTCCCTTTATAGTTAGTTGAATAATAAAATGAGTTTTATATCTTACTCTAGGAATACTAGTTGAGGTAGTAAAGAAAAGGCATTCCATATAATGGCAGGAATCTAGCCCAAGGTTAGAGTGAGTGGTTAAGAGCAAAGTTTTTGAGTTAGCAAATTCCAGGTTGCCACCAGCAAGTTATATGATCTAAGTAATTTATTGAACTGCTCTAAGCCTCAGTTTTACCACATGTAAAATGGAGATAATAATATGTACTTCCTAGAATTGTTAAACAGATTACATATGTGAAAAATCAGCCTGGTGCCTGGCATAGTATAAGAATTTATAAATTTTAGCAAGGATTACTATTATTATTGTTGTTTAATACTGCCTATAGAAAAGGAAGAAACAAACTTTTTTTTTTTTTTTTGGAGACAGAGCCTCAAGCTGTCACCCTGGGTAGAGTACTGTGGCATCACAGCTCACAGCAACCTCCAACTCCTGGGCTCAAGAGATTCTCCTGCCTCAGCCTGCCAAGTAGCTGGGACCACAGGCACCTGCTACAATGCCGGGCTATTTTTGGTTGCAGCCGTCATTGTTTGGAGGGTCTGGGCTGAATTCGAACTGGCCAGCTCAAGTGTATGTGGCTTGAGCCATAGGCGCCGAGCCGAAACAAACTTTTGAAGTGAAAATTATTGCATACTGGATTTAACACTTACACCAAGAGAAAAAAAATGGAAAATGAGGCAGTTAAATATTAACTGTGTAGTCATCACCAATGATTATTCCATTCACTACGATATCTTCTTTCTTTGGTTCTCTCAGTCTCTTAATGCCATTACACTTAAAATAAAACAAACGAACAAAAAACCTTATCAAGACCTCATCATACCTGCTCCCTTTGCTCCATGGTCTTCTTCCAGACCCTCATGTTGGCACTTCATCGAAAACAGAGTTCCCATCTGGTAGTCCTCAAACCTAGTGGTATCTTTAGTGTTAACTTTAGCTATCTTTGCTATTTCCACTCACTCTACTGAAAGAGGGCTTGGTTTTTTACTCCCAGGCTAATCCTCAAATCACCCAGCCAGCTCTGGGACTTAAGTATCCATTACCCTAACCTTTCTCGTCTAATGCCTCTTATCTTGGGCAAGATAAGACGTTAAACATGGTGAAGTTTTTCCCACCTGAAAACATTTGTGTGAGGCCAGATTTTCTTAATATATGTCAACCAAAACAATATATTGCAACAGACTGAATACAGAAGCAGACTGAGAATACATCTGCTTTCCACTAAGCTAGATATTAAAGAGATTTGCAAAAATGTAAGAAAATGCCAACCATCTCATTAATTTTTTTTGGTAATAGCTATTATTCATAGTAAATGTTATTTATGTTAACCTTTGGGTTTATTATTGTTAAAATAATTAATAAATATTAACAATGTTCTCAGTATTAACTTCTAATATAGTACATGTGGATACATATAACCCATATAAACAAAAACTCTTTAAAATCCTCAACAATTTTTAAGAGTGTAAAGAGGTCTCAAGACTACAATTTAGAGAACTGTTAACTATAGAGTTCCCTTAAAAGGTTCTAAAACAGGAATCTTTTCCTTTTAGCTACGAATAGGTTCCCTGGAAAGTTGGATATAGTTTTTAATATTTACAGCCCCTTATGAAAACGCACAGTTTGCTTAGTCTGACTTACAACATGATATTTTGAATTAATTTATGTATTCTAAATATAGCAGAGATTTAATCCTCTCTGGGGAATTAAATGACAGAAATGAGAAAACCTCATTGAAAACAGGATCAGTTTCCAGTTAGCCATGTTATTAATTCTCATCAAGATATAATTTTACACTAAACTTATTTGTGGAATGGGGACTTGACGAGTGTCAGTGAAAGATAAATCTGTGACAAACTTTACCTATATTTTTACCTTGTAGGTCAGCTTCACAGATGATAGCATAACATAGGTTCTCTCTGCTTATTACAATGCTTAGAAAGATAATTAAATAAATAACACTTACTGAGTGACTACTATGTGCAAGGCCTTTACATATATTAAGTTGCTTAATAAATTGACAATAAACCTATAAAGCGCTTACTATTATTACCATTTTATAGATTAGGAATCTGAGGCACAGGCAGATTACCACTTACCCAAATCAACATCTAATCAATAGCAGAGTTGAAATTCACAACCCAGTGGTCTATTATATCCAGAATCCGAGCTTATATCTTCAATAGTAGGAAGGAAATTCTATTGTAGGTAGAAAATAATGACTCCCTTTTATTTAAGCTAAGCTGTTGGCATAAATGTTTTAAAGTGTTTGGCTGGACTAATGCGATAAGGTCTAGAAATAAGATAGACTGAGGGTCTTTCAAATTGAGGACTTTTAAAAATTCTTCCTCATTTTTTAGACAAGGCTTCTTTTTCTATATTCCTATAAAAAGAATGAAATTAATTTAAAGATAATTCTATAAACACATGTATCACTCAACATGAAACCTGTCTTACCAGTGCTTGACTTAATAAGGACTGGCAGCGGTGGATAGAATAATTCTAGGAAGGGTGGAAAGGCACCAAGGAAACTAACAGTTAGATCTTTCAAATTTAAATCTTACCACAAACTTCTCGTGGCTAGCTGTGATAAGGATGAGAGATGGTTCCTGTGATCAAAGGTAGGTGAGGAAGGTCAATGAAATTCAAAAAAAATTCAAGTAAATCCCTGGGGGACTCAGTTTTCACATAGAAACCAAGACCAACAGTTAACAATTTTAGCTAAATAGAGTGCTCTACCTGGGATATATTTTATGCCTCCAGAAAGACTACTGTCGACTCAAAGCTCTGACTCTTGCTAATTAGTTTACTTATAACAGCTGCACTGATTTGAGCCTATCTAACTAGACTCAAAGTAGAATCCAGTTATGTTTTAAAACAACCATATGTTCTTATTTATTCTGACTTTTTAAAAAGCAGTAGTTTCCCCCTTCCAAATGAAATATTACCTCATATTCCAATATGGAAACAGATTAAAAAAAATACTGAAAATGAAACTAGAATAAGAGATCAGTGGTTTCTTACACGTTGAGGGGTAAGGGAAGGGGGATAAGAGATCAAAAAAGGCAGAAGAGAGGAAACTGGTTTTTTTTGAAATGAGGAAACTTTTGAGAATGACATTTATGTTCATTATCTTGATTGTGGCTAGAGTCTCAAGAGTATATACACTGTGAAAACTTATCAAATTATTTATTTTAAATGTGTCTTTTGATGTATGTCAGCTGTCCCCAACAAAGCTGTTCAAAACAAAACAAAACAAAACAAAACAGAAAACTTGCTCAGGTTCTTACTCTCTCACCTACATAATGTTTCTCAGCTCCCTATACTTGGTACCCAGTATTCCATGGAAAAAAGTTTAAAAACTTCTGATTTTTAAGATATCCTTAAACACTGATGACATAATTCACTTAGGTCCTCAAACAATAGCTATGTATGTACACAAAGATAAAATAACATTATATTATTCATCATACTGATCGTTGTTTACAAACCTCTCTCAAGAAGTACATTAGGGCAAAGTTAATGGATGGTGAGAAAGTGTAATTCTTGGCAATGTAATGAGACAGAAGTATGAGAAGCAAAAAAGTTTTCCATTTATAATATATACCCAACCATGTCTGGCAGAGATATTAACTTTAAATTCATTAAAAAGAAATTTTAAACATTCACCTTTTTATAGATTTTCAAGGCTATGTGCTTCTTACAAAAACTCAGAAACAGCATAAAAACAAATGCTTAAAATCTCTGGGATATAAGACAGAAAATGATTCTTGATATTTAGGTGCAGGTTTGAAATTTACATTAGACTTAATATAAATTAAAATATTAAGGAAAATCATTTGTGTGTGTGTGTGTATATATATATATAACTCTGCTCTGTTTCTGAAATACCTATGTCAAATTAAGTAGTATTAACTTAAATAGCTGGGACGATATCAAAATAAGTAACACAAAAATACTCTTCCTTAGTAGTAAAGTACAATATATTTCAGTGTAAACCAGACCAACAGAAATAATCTGTATAGTTAAATATTGAAAGCAAACAATTTTATTATCAAATCAGGGGGTTAACATGCAGTAAGAGATTCTAAGACACTCATATACTCACGACTCCCAACATCCTCTACAAAAGTCATGTCCACAGGGCATATCCACTGGGTCTTCAAATACAGAAATACTGCACATACAAATGTCACACTAAAGAAGAAGAACAATGATTTAAACAATGATTTATGCTTTGAAGAGAGAGCAATACATTCATTTTGTTCATTTGTTTAAAGGCAAAAGTACTGTAATTATACATTTTAAAAGTTAGATGTTTCAAAGTTTTATGCACAAAGAAGTGAGAGTGCCTCTGAATAACAAATACCATGACTACATCATTATAAACTATTGTCAGATTTAAATGTTTTAATGTAAAAGTCAAACTTTTAATTTCCAAATTTATGTATTAATCAGCAACTATACAGTTGTAAAAAGAAGTATAAAAAACAAATTATTATTATCTATTCAGGTTAAGATCAAATTGCATGTTGCAAAATAATCACTTCAGTGTCATGTCCTTTATTCTCTACTCACGCTTGAAAATTTACAAGAACATAGTGGGCGGGTATTGTGGCTCATGCCTTTAATACCAGCACTCTGGGAGGCCGAAGTGGGCAGATCACCTGAGCTCACAGTTTTGAGAACAGCCTGATGAGACTGATGTCTCTAAAAATAACTGGGTGTTGTGGCGGGCACCAGCTGTAGTCCCAGCTACTTGAGAGGCTGAGGCAAGAGAATGGCTTGAGCCCAAGAGTTTGAGGTTGCTGTGAGCTGTGACACCATGGCACTCCACCAAGGGAGACAAGGTGAGACTGTGTCTCCAAAGAAAAGAAAATTTACAAAAACATAGTAACTTTTTTTTTTTTTTTTGAGACAGAGTCTTAGCATGTCACCCTCGGTAGAGTGCTGTAGCATCACAGCTCACAGCAACCTCAAACTCTTGGCTTTGCTTCAGCCTCCTGAGTAGCTGGGACTATGGGTGCTTGCCACAATACCTGGCTATTTTTTTTTGTTGCAGTTGTCATTGTTGTTTGGCAGGCCTGGGCTGGATTTAAACCCACCAGCTCTAGTGTATGTGGCAGGCGCCCTTAGCCGCTGAGCTACAGGTGCAGAGCCAGCAGTATTGTTTCTTAATAAAAAGGAAACATTTACTATGGAAATACAGATAGACGACAAACTCCAAAAGTTTTACTGAAATAAATACATAACTATTAAAAACTGTAAATGTTTAAAAATTAGTAGCTTTCAAAAAATTGTAAAAAATACCATCCTATTTTTGGTTTAAAGTGACTATTACAAACTCAACTTTTAAGAGTATGTTGTATTTAAAACTTTAAGCAACTGGAGTTTTTATGTGAGAATATAGTAGATGTTTTCCACAAACTTTTAAGTTTTCTGTTTTGAAATGAGAAATGAAAGCCTCTTATTTTTCAATCTATAGTTCAGAGATCACAAAATTATTATAATATTTATCCAATATTGAAAAAACTAAATCCTTAAAGAAGGGTATAGGCAATGGTATATTTAAAAACTATTAAGAAAAGAGTATAATTGTGATGGATGTATTAATCAGTTCAATGTAAGCATTTCACCTTGTATATCAAATCAGTACACTGAATCCCATAAATGCATCAATGTACAGTTATGATTTAATAAAAACAAAAAAATGGCATAGAATTTTATCATAAGGACACAACCAGAGGCTCCATGGTTAATATTAAATCATTTAAAAGTTAAAAGGCTAAAAACAAAACTATGAGAAGTACAGTGAATACCAAACCATACCAAACTGGTATCTAAATCCCCAGGAGATAAACTGATTTCATCTGGAGAGGTGACAGATGAGCGTGTAGTCCTTGGAGTTCTTGGGGAAGGGAGTGTGTCCCAGGCATTATACCCGCTTGGTGGAGGAGTTGGCATTTGAACACCTGATCGTTGGCAGCAGTTCTCTGGGTTGGACATCCAAGCTTCAAGTAATTTCTCTCTGTCCCAGTCTTTAAGGAAAATAGAAGGGATATATCTCAAAAAATAGAAATATGGTGATGTTTTAAAAGTTTCATAACAACAAATGAAACAGTAAAGATCTAAGGAAAAAGGTACTTACACAAAAGTATTAATTGCAAGTATCTATGTTATTTTTATTATTTTAAAATTTAAACCTTTTTATAACCTACTGTAGCTAACAACCATATCAATATCTAACAATATGGTCAAAATTCCCAGTAACTTTTACTAATACTCAAAACAAGTGACTCATATATCACTTTCAGAATTTACTAATTTTTGTGGATAGGTTTAATTACAAAGGTTTAATTACAAAAACTAATAACTGAAAATTTTACTTTTTTAAGAAAAATATACAGTTTTACAATTGGCCTTACTGGTATCGATTTGTAAAATGATTAGGTATAAATTCTGTATTACACATAACTGAACCAGGCTTAAGTAAGAGCAATTATTTTCCTGCTGTGAACACTTTTAAAACAGCCAAATGAAACTAAGTGTTAAAATGTCCATAGCCTTGGGTGGTACCTATGGCTCAGTGGGCAGGGCACCAGCCCCATATTGGCGGGTTCAAGCGCGGCCCGGCCACACTGCAACAAAAAAAATAGCTGGGCATTGTGGTGGGCGCCTGTAGTCCCAGCTACTTGGGAGGCTGAGGCAAGAGAATCGCCTAAGCCCAGGAGCTGGAGGTTGCTATGAGCTGTGTGATGCCATGGCACTCTACCATGGGTGATAAATTGAAACTCTGTCTCTACAAAAAAAAAAAAAAAGAAAAAAGAAAAAAGAAAAATGTCCATAGCCTCAAAAGTCTACTTTTTAAAAGACAACAAACTAACACATCCAATTATTTTGCAAAGTGTTTACGTACATTATCTCATTTATTTCCCCCCAGCAAACCCTTCAATCATCCTTCAGGTAAAGAAACCAAGACACAGGGAAGTTATATATACCTTGCCCAAGCTCACATAGAAATTTGAAAACAAAAGCCTGTGTTCCTTCCACTATCACCTACTATTTCTCAAGAGTATTAAAGGGTAAATTGTTTTTCTACATAAGATTTTATTCAACTATATTAAGTCAGTGTATTTGGTGGTTTAACAAGATTAGTATGACAGACATGCAATGAAGATAAAAGGAATTTATTTCCAGCTGAGGACATGTAAAGGGCACAGAGATGTAACAGAGAGACTTAAACAGTTCTGTGAAGTTGCAGTATAGGATGCTGTGGTTTGAGAAGATGGAAAATAAAATTGGAAATGGGGGTCAGATTACAAAGGGGAAAAAAATTCTAACAACTAAAAAGAACTGCATATGAATGCATTCCAGAAAATGTTGCTAAATGATTAAGATTGGGCCTGTATGAAATAATTCACTTTCTGTGGTACTGCTGATTGTCCCTCTAAATTCTGGGTAATTCCAATACTGCATTACAGACCTAACTTTGCTACCTGTATGACAAATTTATAAGCATATATAAAATAGCCATTTACATTTCTCACAAACAGCTATGACTTCTGCTTCTAAAATATATGGCATAAAATCTGGCAAACCTACTAATTTTATTAGTAAAAAACCATCTTAACGCAAACCTTTTAAAAATGCATTCCTTTATTTAAACAGACATTTACCGGAAGGATTGCTTGAGATGGGAGTACTAAATACATGTTTTCTCTCCCTGGGATGTCTCATAAAAATCATTTTTAACCTGACTACTTTTTGTTCTGCTGACATCATATCTTGATGTTTTCTTAAAACTTGACTGGTAAGCAGATACTTGATAATGTCATGAAGATAGGTAAAAGTATCCTTTTCTTTCTAGAGATTTGCAGTATGTTAAGCAAAATTAATTTGAAGTCCTTCACAAAAAGTCATCAATTTCAGAAGAGAGTAATAGTAAATTGCTTAAATTCCTTATGTCTCACTTTCTTATCTGTTAATTGGGGATAATCGCTAACTGTCCTACAGAAAGTATAAAAATTAATGGAAGTAATACAGGTAATATGACTGAAATAATCAACTATTTTAAATTGTACACAAACTTTATGAACACGCTGTACATACAAGCACCAGAAATCAAGGCTTTAGCTAGATGATTTTGATAAGGGAGCACGAACTACTTTGCAAACTTAAGAAACAGTGTTAAAGAATAAATAAATAACATCCAGGGAGCAAACAATAAGTTCATCTAGGCTAAAAAAAACCTTTATTAATACTCTTATCTTGACCCTTAGAGTAAGGCTTTGGTTAGGAGAGAATATGAGAAAAAGGAGATGGCATTAGCCCTTTGAAGAATGAAAGACTAAAATAAATTTTAAAACAACAGAACTTTATATTAAAATGAGGCATAATTTAAGTCTAAATTATCCTATTGAAGATAGGGTAGCAACTTTAAGAAATCCTGTTTAAAACTGCAATCATAAATGATGGCAGATCACTTAAAGTGCTTCATTTGGACTTACCTTCTTTTACTTGCAAATTATGAATATGTTGACTAAAGATATACTTTTGAAAATACAATGTATAAGATTTTATATTCAGGCAATTAGAATGGAAAGTTAAAGGGGAGTATGAAAATTGATGTGGCTTTTATTTTTTAAAAGATTTTTAAAAAAATTTACTTTTTTTAAGAGGCAGAGTTTCACTTTGACGCTCCTGGTAGAGTGCCATAGTGTCACAGCTCACAGCAACCTCAAACTCTTGGGCTCAAGAGATTCTCTTGCTTCAGCCTCCTATAACTGGGACTATAGGCACTAGCAACAACACCCAGATATTTTTAGAGAAGGGTATCTCATTCTGGCAATCCACCCACTTCTGCCTCCCGAGTGCTAGGATGACAATTGTGAGCCACCACACCTGGCCCAAGACCTTTGATAGGGAGCTCTGGCTATCCATTGCTATCTAGCACTGCAAGAGAAATATAGTTTCTGCTAAATGCACATTACTTTAGCACCATCGTAAAGTCAAAAAGTTATAAGTTGAATCATTGTAAGTTGGGAACCATCTATAAATATAGAGGTTTTCTCTCATTATTTTACATAAATAGAATATTACACAAATTTTATCTCCTTTTGACATCCTGAATATCTCTTCAAGTAATCTAGCTTAACATAAACTTCTTTTTAATGACTCTATATCAACCCATTGTGTGAAATAATTTCTGTGTCATGATTATTCAAATACTTCTCTACTTTGTTCACAGTTCACACTTATTTTTTACCATGACAATAATGCTGCAATAGAAACAGAAAAATTAGCTGGGCTTTGTGGCAGATGATTGTAGTCGCAGCTACTCAGGAGGCAGAGGCAAGAGGATCACTTGAGCCCCAGAGTTTGAGGCTGTTGTCAGATATCCTACAGAGTGAAATGGTATCTCAAAAAAAAAAAAAAAAAAAAAAAAGAGGCTGGGCACAGCAGCTGATGCCTGTAATCTCAGCACTCTGGGAGGTCGAGAGGGGTGGAAGTTCCAGACCAGCCTCAGCAAAAGCAAGACCCTGTCTCTACTAAAAATAGAAAAACTGAGGCAAGAGGATCACTTGAATCCAAGCTTTTGAGGTTGTTGTGAGCTATGATGCCATAACACTCCATTCAGGGCAACAGCTTGAGACTCTGTCTCAAAAAAAAAACAGAAAGAAAGAAATTGCAAACATAGTGCAAAAAAAAAAAAAAGTCACAATATATATCAGTGCACATGTATAAGTATACATACATGCTTATATTTCTTTGGGATAAATTCCCTGGAATGGGACTAATGAGTCAAAGACCCATCATGATTTTAAAAGAGAACACTTTCCAAAAACTCTGTAAAAATTTCTATTTCTATCAGCAACAAAATATTTTACAGCAGTGGATATTATAATCCAATATATATTGAATTATGTATTATTTATATATATACATAAAGTGATAGTTCATTGCTGTTTTAATTTGCATATTATTGACAACCAATGAATTTAAACAACTTTTCACGTGGTTTTTTTGCTATTTGGATGTGCTTTTTTGTGATTTACCCATCCATTCCTTTCATCATTTTGAAAAAAAATCACTACACTTTAATATGCTTACTTTTTTTTAGCTTTTGTCTTAGAAACTCAAAAATTTTCTTCTGTCCTTAAATTTATTTACATGTAAGTCTCCTAGACCTCTTTACATTAATTTTACATTCCTCATCCTTTCAATATAATTTTTTCTTTTTTGTATTCCAACTTAATTCAGCTGGTTAGACCATATTAGCACTACTTATTAAATTATCTATCTTTTTCCTACTGAATAGAAATAGTATAATATTAGAATATTCTATGGAAGGGAAAACTATCATCTCTACCATAAATTAAATTATTAAGTATTATAAATTGGATTCTGTATTCTGTTTCAATGGTCTAGTTGTCTATAGTTGTACAAGTCCCATACTGACTGAATTACAATGGCTTACACCATGTTCTAGTTTGGTAAGGCTAGTTCCTTTCACTGGAACAGAATGAGTACACCTGATCTCTCTGACTCCCCAGGAAACTGAGAAGGAACTGAATAGGCAGGCACAGAGCTCTTACAGACCTGTGGTTGGGCTCAGAGCACAAGCAGACAGCTACAGAGGTGTTGCTTTGACAAAGAAAAATAACAAGAAAAAAACCAAATAGAACAGTTAACCAGTGAAATATACAACTCATCAAGGAGGCAGATGGGAAACTAAACAAATAAAAAATTAGTAAGAACATTAAAGAAAATCAAGATTAGCAAAAAAGATTCCTTGGGACAAAAAGTCACAATTCAAAAAATTCAGTGGTAAAATAAAAAGAATGCTCCCATTTTAGTACAATGGTGAAGAAAATCTTCAAAGCAAAAGTAAAAAAGAACATTTGCCAAAAACTCCATAATTTTTCTGATGATTAAGATAATATATATAAGGCTGGCCTGGTGGGCAGATCCCTTGAGCTCAGTAGTTAGAGATCAGCCTGAGCAAGAGTAAGACCCCCATCTCTACTAAAAATAGAAAAACTAGCTGGACACTGTGGCAGGCACCTGTAGACCCAGCAACTCAGAAAGCTGAGGCAAGAGGATTGCTTGAACCCAAGCTTTTGAGGTTGCTGTGAGCTATGACACTATGGCACTACCTAGGGTAAGGGAGTAAGACTCTATCTCCAAAAAAAAAAAAAAAAAAAAAGACAATACATGTTATTAAGCCCTCAGTATAACAAGAAAAAAAAATCCACCACAAATCTCAAACCCAAGGAAAGTGAGAGATGCTGGTAAAGGTGAAAGCAGAAACTATATGTTAGGAAATAGAAAAAAAAAAAGGACAACCTATAAACTGCAGGAAAAAAGACAAAATCTATGAAGTGAAAAATAAGAAAAGCTAAAGAAATAACTAGTATAGAAAACTCTTTGCAACTGCAAACGAGATACAGCAATAAGCAGAGAGAAAATCAAAAGAATTGTAAGAAAATACAGTATCTTTCAAAGTGTAAACTTTTATTAGTACAGAGCTGCTACTTTGTTTGTGATCTCTTATCTCCATTACTCAGCCCAGAGTCTAGTTCAAAGTATAGATGCGATAAATACCACTTGAAAAAACAAATGGATGTAAAACCACATGCCAATATAATTAACATCTGGATGAAGTAGATAGTGTTCCAGGAAAACTGTAAATGCCTAAAACTAAAGAACTCAAGAAAAAGTAGCAAAAAGTATGGAAGAAACTAAATATAGTAATGTTTTTCTTTAGAAAGTATAGGGCTCCTATGGTTTCATAAGCAAGTTTTTCTAAATTTTCAAGTAGCAATGGATTCTTGTGCCTTTTATGAACATAAAGAATGAAAAAATATTCTTAGATATATTTAAAAAGCTGTTACAAAAACCTGAAACGCCAAAACCCAATACTACACTTATAAAACAAGACTTTTTATTTCACACTAATAGCACACATAGTTGGTCAAGTAGGATGCAAAAAAAGATGAAGAGTTATAAAAATAATTATGTATGCATGCCTCAAACATTTATAAAACCTATATGTTAGTTTACTAATCCTTTTTATGTAGGACAAAGGCTTTTTCTTCTCTTTCATTATGCTTCTATTTCCTGTTTTTTGCCTAAATTGTACCTACCAAATATTGTCTACAATTTCTCACTGTTTCTTTAGAATAAGGTTTAAAAGACACTATGGTAGCAATCTGAATGTAGAGGTCTTGATTTTTATGATTTCTCCCTTCCTTTTTAGTTGTTTCACTTATATATACTATCAAAGCAATTTTAAAACTAACTTGCCTTTATCCAGGCTTTCCAAAACATCCAACTTAAGATTTCAACAAATACTATTTTTTTACTCATGTTTTATCAGTAATGGTACATGTAATCAAAGTAAGATGCACAACTGGCATAATCAGGTTTGATAAGTGACCGTAGGTAAGAATGCAATTCAAGCCAACTGCATGGGGATGCTGAAAAGGATCCTACTAGCCAGGAGGAGCACTCAGTCTATTTGACAAAGAAAATATTTTTTTTTTTTTTTTTTTTTTTGAGACAGAGCCTCAAGCTATCCCCCTGGGTAGAGTGCCATGGCATCACATCTCATAGCAACCTCCAACTCCTGGGCTCAAGAGAGTCTCCTGCCTCCGCCTCCCAAGTAGCTGGGACCACAGGCACCGGCCACAACGCCCGGCCATTTTTTGGTTGCAGCCATCATTGTTGTTTGGTGGGCCCGGGCTGGGGAACCCGCCACCTTAGGTGTACGTGGCTGGCGCCTTAGCCGATTGAACCACAGGCGCCGAGCCAACAAAGAAAATCTTAAAGGTCAACTAAGTTAATGTTGGTTAACAGAGGATTTACTGTTTTATAATGTCAAAATCTAATGAAAATATCAGGAAACCAAATAAAGCTTGATATATTACCCCAAGACCAAGTATGCCTTATGACTGGAATATAAAAACAGTTGAATATTAGGAAAGATGGCTCGGCGCCTGTGGCTCAATCGGCTAGGGCGCCAGCCACGTACACCTAAGGTGGCAGGTTCGAATCTCCAGCCCGGGCCTGCCAAACAACAATGATGGCTGCAACCAAAAAATGGCCGGGCGTTGTGGCGGGTGCCTATGGTCCCAGCTACTTGGGAGGAGGAGGCAGGAGACTCGCTTGAGCCCAGGAGTTGGAGGTTGCTATGAGCTGTATGCCATGGCACTCTACCCAGGGGGATAGCTTGAGGCTCCGTCTCAAAAAAAAAAAAAGAATATTAGGAAAGATAATTTATAATACCAAAGTATCAAAGGATAAAAATTGGTATTATCACTTTTTAAAAGATTTGGTAAAAGTGAGACATCCTGAAAATTTACTCTTGAATTTTAACAAAAGAACTTATAAATAACAAGAAAAAGATGTATCTATGACATGATAAACAAACTCTGTTTCAAGCCAACAGCCTATTTCTTAATTTAAAACACTGGAAACATTCACAGGAACTTGGTTATCTATTCACTGATGCATTACAAGCATCTACTTCCTGCCCAAATGATTCTGAGCTCCAGCCAAATTCTCCATTTGGACTTCTCAAGGTTTGCTGCTTGGTACACAATTAAGGAACAAGTTGGTGACTGAATAAACGAATTTCTATTGAAGCCAAGAAAATAAGCATCACTAATAATGAATGTTACATAGGATTCCTAGCCAATATAATTAAACCAGATAAAGAAAAGCTGGAGGAAGAATTACCATTATTTAGAAATGATATGATTGCTCTTCTGGTAATCCTAAGAAAACCACAAAGGATTTGTACAATATAATAAATAGAGTTCTGCTTCTGATGATGGTGAAATAGCTCTTATCAGACCACTTATACAGATTAACAGCTATAAATGCTAAACAAAATATAAATGACAGCTATGTGAAGACACTATAGGGCAACCAAAAACAGGCAGAAACTAGAGAGGAGTTGACAATTGACAAAATTAAAAAAAAAAAAAACACTTTATTGAGTCTCTGTTTCCGTAAGTTTTTGGCCTTGGGCAGACTTTATTTGGTACCAGGATAGAAATCTGAAATTTTACTAGCTTGAGGACTCTAGTAATGAGAGAGAATATCCTAGAAAGGAAAGGGAGATAAAGAAGAAGTCTAGCTAGGCTCTGGATGCAGATACCCCAAATCTCTAAGTGATACCTAATATGTCTACAATAATATATCATTCAACATCTAAGATAAAATTCCAAATTACTAGATATGTAGAAAAACAGGAAAAGGTAAGAAAATACAACAGTGGAGGCCAACTCCAAAGTGACACATATATTGGAATAATTTAAATAATTTTATAAATAATATGTAAAGATCAAAAAGAAGGAAAATTCAGTAAAGAAATAGAACCTATGAAAAAATTTTCTGGTGAAAATAAAAATTCCAAAACTGAAAAACACAGTGTTTGAAAAAAATTTCATTGAATGTTTAAAAATAGGTTAGAAATAAAAAACAGATGAGAAGGAAAAGTTGATGATCTCAGAGATAAATCAATACAAAGGATCCCATCTGAAGAACAGAGAAAAAGATGAAATTTATTAAAAATATATATGACTGTTTAAAACAAAATTTTTTTTTTAAAAATTATTTTCAGGCAAGGTGTGGTGGCTCATGCCTATAATCCTAGCACTCTGCGAGGCCAGGACAGGTGGAATGCTTGAGCTTAGGAGTTCAAGACCAATCTAAATAAGAGTGAGACCTCATCTCTATTAAAAAAAACAAACGAGGGCATTCTGGTGGTTGTCTGTAGTCCCAGCTGCCTGGGAGGCTGAGGCAAGAAGATTGTTCAAACCCTGGAGTTTGAGGTTGCTATAAGCTATGACACCACGGCACTCTACCCAGGGTGACAGTGTGAAACTCTGTCTCGGAAAAAAAAAAAAAAAAGAAATTATTTTCACATAGTATTGAGAAATTTATACTATACATAATATGACAATTATAGCATAAAGGATGGGGCAAAGGCCTTACATATAGTGGCAAGATGCTTACATTTTATGTGAAGTGGTATTATTTTAATTCTTAATTTATACTGTAAAAAGACAAGATTGTACAAGGTACACAATAGTCTAGAGAGCAAACATTTTAAAAACTGCAAAGGGGAATAGCTAAAAGCCCAACAGATAATTAAAATAAAATACTAAAATTATTTAGTTAATTAAAAAGAGAGCACATAAGTTGGAACAAAACCCAAAAGAGAACAAAAAAATAGTGACATGGAATACCTAAATCCACTCATAACAACATTTACATTAAACATAAGGGGACTAAACAATCCAACGAAAAGGGAGAGGGTATCAGAATGGATGAAGAAAACCAGATTCAACTACAGGGTGTCCCAAATGTTACCCTGTATACATGTATACATATATTGTAACTAAATGTACCTTTCTTTAAAAAATATTCATTACAAAGTTTTATCAACTACCTATAAAATTATTACTCTATGCGTTGATATACAAATATAAAAAATATTAAATATGAATAATTTTACTATGTACGGTGACCTTCGGGACATCCTCCATATGCTACCTATGGGATATACAAACAGCTTAAGAAAGCTGAAGTGCTATATTAAAATCAGATAAAGAAAAAGAATAGGAAAAAGGAGACATTTCATGATAAGAAATACATCAAAAAGATATCATAAACACAAGCCTAATATCAGAGTTTCTAAATACATTAAATAAATTGAAAAGCACTGAGGAAATATATACAAATCCACATTCATAAATGGAAAGTTTAACATCCCTCTGTCATGAACTGATCAAATAGTTTTTAACTTATATTAGTAAAGACACTGACAATTTAAACAACACCATTTAACCTTAATTCAATTTATAGAACACTACACAAAACAACTGCAGAATACATTCTTTTCAAATGCCATGTGATACAGTCATCAAGACCATGTGTCAGGCCATTAAATAAGTCTCAACAAATTTTAAAAGACTGAAAACTAATAAAATTGAAGTGGTGAAAAGATATCCATAAAAATCACAGATATTTACAAATTAGTCTTCAGTGGTATCCAACTTTCTGCCACATATTGTAAAAATAAAGAGTTGTCTTATACCACACGTTAAATATACAAACACTAATATGCTAAATTTTTGTCTTATCTTCTATAAATACTATTCAGCACAATTTCTGTTTGACTCTACCATATCAGTCCACTTAGAAAATATTTACTGAATACATTTTTATGTTTTATGCACTATGTTAGACAATGTAGATAAAATGATATGAAAAACCAGACACAATTCTTATCTTCAAAGAACTTACTGTGTAGTAAGGAGAAAGACATTAGCAAAATAAACGCATGAACAACAACAACAAAAAATCACCCCTGTCAGAAGCATTACGAAGGAGAGGTAGAAAATCCCAGTCAGGATGTGGAGAAAAGGGAACACTCCTACACTGCTGGTGGGAATGTAAACTAGTATGTTCCTTTTGGAAAGACATCTGGAGAACACTTAGAGAACTAAAAATAGACCTGCCATTTGATCCTGCAATTCCTTTATTAGGTATATTCCCAGATGACAAAAAATCGTATTACAACAAAGATATTTGTATCAGAATGTTTATTGCAGCCCAATTCATAATTGCCAGGTCATGGAAGAAGCCCAAGTGCCCATCGATCCATGAATGGATCAACAAACTGTGGTATATGTACACCATGGAATACTA
>CAUYQV010179438.1:0-15396 GCA_963574575.1 Galagoides demidoff
CCAGCTACTTGGGAGGCGGAGGCAGGAGACTCGCTTGAGCCCAGGAGTTGGAGGTTGCTATGAGCTGTGATGCCATGGCACTCTACCCAGGGGGATAGCTTGAGGCTCCGTCTCAAAAAAAAAAAAAACAAAAAAACAATAATTTATTATGTATTTCAAAATAGCTAGAAGAGAGACTTGAAATGTTCCCAGCATAAGGAAGTGATAAATGTTTGAGGTGATGGTTATCCCAATTACTCTGGTTTGGTTATTAAACCTTCTATACATATATCAAAATATCACATGTACCCCCAAATTATGTACAACTATGATGTAGCGATAAAGAAGTAATTTTAAAATAAGATAAAAATTCACCATTTTAACTATATTTAAGAAACCTCTAAGACTAGGAAGAAAAAAGGATGAGGAATGGAGAAAGTTGTGGCTTAGGTGCCATTTTTTTTTTTTTTTTTTGAGACAGAGCCTCAAGCTGTCCCCCTGGGTAGAGTGCCGTGGCATCACAACTCACAGCAACCTCCAACTCCTGGGCTCAAGCGATTCTCCTGCCTCTGCCTCCCAAGTAGCTGGGAGTACAGGAGCCCGTCACAACACCTGGCTATTTTTTAGTTGCAGCCATCATTATTGTTTGGCAGACCCAAGCTGGATTTGAACCCACCAGCTCAGGTGTATGTGGCTGGCACCTTAGCTGCTTGAGCCACAGGAGCCAAGCTGTGGCTTAGGTTCTCATCCAAGCTCAGTATGAAAAATTGCTGTGTATGACCAATTCATGTAACTTCTCTACATTTACCTTCTTTTCAGAATTAAAAGGAGTATACATATGAATGTGCTTTGTAAACAAATTAAGTACTATACAAATTGTAGTTATTAGTAATGATACGTGTAATGCCTCAAAGGATTGTTCAGTCTTCTTTGAAAGTGCTATTCAGAAGAAAGTTATCAGAACTTCTAGAATCTTCTAGCCCCAGAAAGAACTGCAGATGCAATAAAGGTTTATTGAATTATCAACAAATGAAGGAAAAATTGAAGCCCAGAACACACAGTATTAGGTTAACTAGAATTACAACTGGCAGAAATATATTTCTTATTAAATAAAAGATGGTCTTTTTGGTATAAGACAAATATCAAATTTTCTAATGATGCTTATAAATCAATTGTTAAGATGAACGACTTGCTGTCATAATCACTCATTTTTCCTGGCACTGCTTGGCAAGACAAACCTCATCAACTCACAACCTTTTGTGTCAGTACAAATAGGTCCATCTTCTCTGATTGTCTCTACAGTTTAGGATCTCAGTGCAAATAAACATACCAATATTGGTGGACATAAGCTTTCATTTGATCCTTTTCTAAATAAACCATACTCGTCAACAAAATAAGCTGTCTTTGAATATATTCCTCAAACTCAAGAAAAAGAGTCTCCCAATTTAAAAAATACATAAATGAAAGCGTTAGTACCTTAAGGCTGCCATGCATAATGAAGTACCGTGTAGACCAGGTAGTGTCAACACAAAATTTATTTTCTCACAGTTCTGAAGGCTAGAAGTCTGAGATCAAGCTGTGGGCAGGTCTGGTTTCCTCTAAGGCCTCTCTCCTTGGTTTGCAGATAGCTGCCTTCTCACGGGGTCCTCCTATGGTCTTTCATCTGTGTGTCTCTTTGTGTGTCCAAATTTCTTCTTCCTATAAGGACACCATTCAGATTGGTTCAGGGTTTACCTTCGCAGCCTCTTTTTAACTTAATCACCTCTTTAAAGTCCCTAGCTCCAAACACAGTCACCTTCTGAGGTACGGGGGTTAGGATTTCAGGATGTGAGTTTGGAGGGATATGATTCAGCCTTATGAGGCTGTGTACCAGTATTTACGTAACCTGATAAAATGCCTACAGATATCATCCATAATACCAGTGGAAAGCAAAGACACGCACAGCCTTCTCCTGCACAAATTGTACACATCTGTGACACATTTTGTACCCACCTGTGGGGCTGCATGTGGCCTGTGCATGGGGACAAATGGCATAATGTAGTACTTTTCAGTTAAAGCAGGACCATGTGACAGGGTTGTGGGAGAAGCAGTGGGACTTGACTGTCAGGGTCAGGGGCACTGGCGTTCAGGTGGCAGCTGCTAGAGCACTGGAAAGCGGTGGGTCGGAAGGAGCATGTGCCGCTTTTCCAGGAACCATGTTGATTCTCCTCTCCCTGACAACATTTTTTCCCTAAAGGAATTTCTCCTAGCTAGTTGGGAAATCAAGGAATAGACCCTGAGTCTGGAGATCTGTTACCTTTTCCCCAACTCCTCACCTAACAGACAGGCAAAATCTGATGGGGAAGACAGAGATGGAAACGTCGTCTTCTTAGCAGCAGTCTCTGTCCTTTCAGATTAAAAAAAAAAATCCACAAAGAAAAACAAGTGTGTTCAAACACACTTCACTCCACCCTGTACATGGAGGCCTGGGCCCTGCAGCCTGAAAGCTTCCTGGTTTTCCTGTGGGAACAGTGGGTGTGTTTTGAGGCACACCCCAGAATGCCTGTAATTTTCCACCTGTGGACCTCCCTGACAGCTATAAGCCTAGACAGGAGTAACAAAGGGAACCAAGGGAAGCACAGCTTCCAGTCCAATGAAATAGGGTCACCTACAGACACTGAGAACTAAGCCAATTGTGTCAATGAACAGAATCATTAAGTGCCTTCTATGTGCTGGGCACAAACACAGAACTACCTCCTACTCTGATGTAGAGATCATTACATTCATTTTACAAGTGAGGAGGCCCAAGTTCACAACAGTTAAACAACTTCTCCAACAACACCAGCATCTGTGATAGTGCTGGGATTTGAAGTGGAGCTAGGACACCTCTCCTCAGAGGTGCTGCTGCCCCCATGCCCAGGCCACTGACAGTTTCCTGTGCAGCCCGCCTCACGGGCCACAGGCACTGAAGGCGACACCCAGTGGTGCCTCTGCCTCTGTCAAGTGTGACCTCAGTGCCCTGCCCAGGATTTAGCACATAGAAGACTCTTAACAAAGAAGAATTAAACTCAAGTAGCAATAGATCATGACATAAGCCACACCAGGTCACTGGGGGCAAAGGTCAACACCTTGATTCTGAACAAAGGTCCTGGGAGGCCCAGGGAAACCCTCACTGGAGGAGTGTCTGGCCTGTCAACCACAGAGGGTGCTCAGCTTTGGTCCTGCAGGGTGAAAGATTAAAAGAAGTGAACAAAAATAGATTTCCAGACCCTGAAGGAGTTACCTCTATAATCTAGGGGCCTCTCCTCATCCCTTTACAGTGATTGGTGCTTAATGCAGGGTCTTTATAACAATGGCTATTCTGTAATGGCAAGTTCACCAAGAAAACTGGCAGTAAAGAGTGGTTAGGTCTGACACCGCCACTGTCTTTTAGACAAGTCATTTCCCCATCACATGCTTTGCTTCCCTGCCTGCCAGATTGGGCTAATAATGCTGACCACCTCTTTCTTCCTCTGGGGGAAAGCAGAAAGTGTTTACATCCAGCAGAGCTCCCAGCTCCTGGAGAAGTGTTAGGTAAACACCATGCCATTCAAATGGGATCTAGGATTGTTTTTACTTTCACTGCATTTAAGTTCACAGCATTTCAAATTTATCCTCTGGAGCTTTAAAAGCCTTTTTCATTTCCTGAGTGCTTTGGAAAAGTAGGTACTAATCTGTTTTAGAAAACAATGTTTTGGTTTTTTTTTTGAATTTGGGATCTCTGCTTGGGTGAGGGAAATCAGATTAAAGAATCAATCTGGTTGCTAATTTCTACTTACCCACAGAGCCTCCTTCTCGACACATGTTTATCCAAAGGTTATAGAAACACTGTCAATCTGGGGGAAATTTTGCCTCACCCTCTCAACCTCATGGAGAGCAAGCATTTTTTTTTTTCTTTTTCTTAATCTAAACTTGTTTCTTCCCTGAAGCCCTTTCTAAACAGCTATTGATTTTCCTTGGCTTAGATAGGCCATTAATAATGCTGGGTCCTCAGGAGTCTCTTCAATGTGTTGTCTTCTTTTTTTTTCCTAGACACAGTTTCACTTTGTTGCCCTGGTTGGAGTGCAATGGTGTCACGATTCTCTTGCCTCTCTGCCTCGCACGTAGCTGGGACTACAGGTGCCTGCCACAATGTCCGGCTATTTTTTCGAGAACAGGGTCTCGCTCTTGCTCAGGCTGGTGTCAAATTCCTGAGCTCAAGGGATCCACCTGCCTCAGCCTCCCAGGGTGCTAAGATTATAGGTGTGAGCCACCATGCTAGCCAATGTCTTGTTTTAGTTGGGGGTTATTTAGGGTGGCCACAAAGTTATTTTAAATTGCACACAAACTTTATGGCCCAGTGTTTGCTCACCTAGGCCCTCTGGGGGCCTGCCTCCCAGTCAAGGGTGAGCAGCTCACAATGGGCTTTCAGGGTGATTGGGCCAGAGGGTGGGGAAATAAGCTTGCCTGAGCCTACCTTGCCTCCCAGCACCTCCACCCATACCCAGACCCAATCTATGCCTGATTCTTGCTTTCAGTGATTACCAGCAGGCAGGCTCCTGCTCACAAGCTAAGTGGTTACTAAGGGGACAGCTGCTAATGTGATGCAGGACTGCCCTCGAACCTCCAGATATTCTCTGGCCTCTCCAAGGCCACTTGTTGCAGTTTCAGCCTCTACTGCAGTTACTAACTCCATGTGGGCTCCAACCTGCTTCACCTGGGCCCAACCTGACAGTGCCCAACCTCAAGGCCACATCATTCACCACTGGTAATGGGGCTTCCCTGTTGACCTGGGGCTTGGCTGGTACTCACACATGTGCAATCTGGAGGAATGGAGGGATTAGTGCCCCCCCCCCCCCGACCAAGTGTCTGCAATAGGATATGGAAGACAGCAGAGAAATTCTTCTCTCTTCCTCCTCCAGGCCAAGAATGAGAGTTTGATATGGTTGTTATATGGCCTCTCAGAAGAAGGATTCGTGAAATGTGCAGTTGTGGTCCATATCAAGCTATGGGCAGCTTGAAGACACACCCTTCTGCGGGTTCTCCCTCTGCTTCATGCCCACTCCTGGGGATTGCACCCACCAGGGGAGCAGATATTCTTGAGAGTTCCTGCTTTCTGAGGAACCCTGGGTAGACTATCCTTTCTAAGGAAATAAACATTTTCAAAAAGGAGTCTTGAAGGAGGAGCTATTAAGACTCTAAGAAAGGCATTCTAATGATGAAACTATGGACAGTGGGGTTGATGGAGAGAGAAAGAAGAACAGAGACACGGAAGTGGGGGAGAGAAAATTGGAGTGGGAAGGGTGACTCTCTTTCACTGTCTTGTCTTCTCATGCCCCCTCTTCCTTCTGCCCTTGCCTTGACCCAAGCATCTCTCTGCTATGACATGCTTTTTTTCCATTTGTACATTTTGCTTCCCAAGGTGTTTCATCCCAGAGAAACACCTGCTCCCTCTGAAGGAGATTGCCTGAATTATAAATGAGCCTCCAGCAGGGCAAATGTGCTCAATAGAAGGGAAAGGAGAAAAACAGGTAAACAAGTGGCCAGAATGTTTCTCTGAGCGTCCCAGGATGATGCAGACTGTTCTCCCTCTCGGGCCCCTGGTTTGAACCCTGAAAGCAGCCTCACCCCCTCTGGGTTTCCCCAACCCTGTTCCTCGCCACACCTTCTTCCTGTCACAGGTGTGCCCTCCTTCTCCCCTATGTCTTCATGTCCAAACACTATGTGCTCTTTGAGACTCAGAATGAAATCCTAGGTTCCTGGACCCTCCTAGTCGGCCATGATCTCTCAGCCTGCAGTCCTTTCCCTTCTGAACTTTCTTCCTCTGAGCACAGCATCCTATGAGAAGGACTCTGGTTAATTGCCCTTCAACTAAAGAGTCATAAAATGATGGTGAAAGGCAGGAAGGAAGGAAAAAGGGAAGAGGGGCCATTCTATGAGCCCAGATAAATGTCTACTGCGTCTGGGATTCGGCAAGGTCAGCAGGCAATTTTCTTTGCTTTCTCCTTTGTGTGCATTTCTGGGGCTGCTAATGACAAGTCACAGCGGAGAGTCGCAGATGTGCTGTTCTCAGGTGGGGCATCACCCGAGGTAATTCTGTCTTGCTGCTTCCCTTCCCTTCACCGAAAAGCCTGTGTTCAAGCCTGTTCCTGGCTCCCGCATGTGGACTAGGTAGGGAAGACCGAGTACAGACCAAATGGGGCAGTGGCACCCCTTCAGTGGGGAGGAAGGCTGTACTGGGGGAGGGAGAACCCCGAACCTTGCTTTCCCCTCAGTCGTCCTGTCTAGCTAACACCCTCCTAACTCATTCCTTTGCTGTCCCCTTTGAGTTTGGTGTCCTTTCTGAGTCCATGGTGGCCAGACCAATTGTCTCGCACACTTGGACTATGTTCTTTTGCACAGAGCAGGCCCTCATATATACGTGTTATTAAAAACACACTGTTTCCTTAACCTAAAGAGTTCGAAGAAAAAGGAGGCACCACCCTGAAGGCAGGGCTCTCTCCAGGAGCCATACACAAGGCATACTGGGATCCAAGTGGCTTATTCAGTGCCCTGTTGAGGCTGCCCAGACATCCTGTAGAGTTGGTGAAGAAAATAAGTCGTCCGGTTAAATTTGAATTCAGATAAGCAATGAAATTAGTATGAGTTTAGCCCATGCAATATTTGGAATATACTCTTACTAAAAATTATTTGTTGATGATCTGAAATTTGGATTTAACTGGACATCCTGTGTGCTTATTCACACATCTAGCAGGCCTCTCTTAGAGGTTTCTGGAACCTTCTGCTGCCATCATTCTGGAGCACCCAGCTATGTTTCCCTTTCTGGGCCACAGAGGCAAAGAGAGGTAATATCAGCTGCAAGAAAATGTAGATGTTTGGGGATTGTTGATCCCCCTACACATAACTAGAAAAGAAGGAATCATTCTTATGTTTAGGATTGCTTTTAAAATGGGTTAATAATATATGTTTTGTTATATGGTGTATGCTATATAGCACAGAAATTGATAAATTGGGAGAGGAGTTTACAGAGTGTACAGAGTGTGGTTACATGCATTCTCTTCTAATTCTCAAGATTATTCCCCAAAGCACCTGGATAGGAAGGTGGAAAATTACTGCCTGTTTCATGGTTGAGGAACCCGAGGCCCAGGATGTTAAATGACTTGCTGATAATCCTGTGGGAATAGTTGCAGTGGTTACACCTGTGGCTCAAGGAGTAGGGCACTGGCCCCACATACCAGGGGTGGCGGGTTCAAGCTGTCGGCCAGAAACTACCAAAAAAAAAAGAAAGAAAGAAAAGAAATAGTTGCAGTGGAGCCAAAACAAGTGAGGGGCCTTGGGCTCCTGGTGCACCACTCCTTCCTCCTGTACAGCCTGTCTTCTTCTCAGGCCACTGGGCTCCAAGTTAATTAGGCAGCAAAGAAGTTTTGGGGAGAAGCTGAAAGTGAGAGGAAGTGCCCTAGAGGGGTGGGTGTAGGGAGGGCTAACCAGTAAGGCATGTTTTAATTGATCTTTGATTGTGCCAACAACTGCCAGCTCCCGGGGCAAGCAGCTGCTATTTCTGAGTCAGCACCCTCGCTTGAGTTCGGACTGCCTAGAGTGCAGGCATTTCTGGCTCCTTTTTTCAAGCATTTTTGTGTGGAAATTGAGTCTATACAAAGCAAAAGGTTTCTCCTTTAATTGCCCAAGCAGCTGAGAACCTGGAGTCCTGGGAATACTGTCTAGGGTCACCTGGAGGTCCCCCCTACCCTTCCACTCAGCTTATTCTAGAGGCCCCAAGAGATCCAGCTCTGCTGATGAAGCTAGACACAGCTCTGAAGACTGTAGGAAGCTTCACGGCATATGCTGTGAAGGAGTTTGAAAACTTCCTTGCTACTTAGCAAGTTTCTACCTAGCAGTTTCTTAGCATTAGCAGTTACAGTAGAGCCTGCGCAGTTGACTGCCTCCCTATATTGACCAGCATCTTAAGTTGAACTAATTTTCACAGACCGGACATACATGATGTGCGTGTCAGTGCAGTAGACCTAGTTTATTATGTTGACCACCTTGATATCTTGACAGGTGGGTACAGTCCATGAGTGATCTACTTATAGAGGTCCTACCATATTTAGGAGATCCTGAGTGGAATATGTCTAACTGTGGCCCAGGAGAAGGAGAATGTTTCTAATAGCAAGAAAGAAACTGTTCAGTCTCACTACAGGCCTTGGTATTTATTTGTAAAGATCTTGTCACCAGGGTGAAGGACGCTCCTTCTTGCCATTGAACTTACATAAGCCAATGGCTTGCTTGGCACCTTCACAAAGATGTCTAAACAGGCATCTCACACTTAACAGAACTGAACAGAATTTCTTTTGGGAGGCTGAGGGTAGAACCTACAGGCTAGAGGTGCCTGGAGTCTTCTCTCACCAATCTCACCATTCCTGGGCTGCAAAGAAGCTGTCTCTAGTCTACCTTCTTTTTTTTTCTTTCTTTCTTTCTTTCTTTTTTTTTTTTTTTGAGACAGAGTCTCACTCTGTTGCCCTGGGTAGAGTACCATGGTGTCATAGCTCACAGCAACCTCAAACTCTTAGGCTCAAGAGATTCTCTTGCTCCGGTTTTTTTTTTTCTTTCTAGTTTTAGTAGAGACACGGTTTCACTCTTCTTCAGGCTGATCTCAAACTCCTGAGCTCAAGCAGTCTTCCCTCCTTGGCCTTCCAGAGTGCTAGGATTATAGGCATGAACTACCGTGCCCAGCTATTAACAGAACTCTTGCTTCCCTCTCTCTTGTCCCTAACATATGCGCTCCTGTCCTCTTCCTCATTTCAATAAAATAAATGGTTAGGGCTTAAGCCAAAAACCTGGATAATTTCTCAATTCCTGTCTTTTTCACATCTCCACAGCCACCCCATAAGCAAGATCTTTCGGTTGTCTAATCACAAGACACGACACATCTTGAACCAGTCCCTTTCACTCCTTCACTGTTGCCTTCACTCTCTTTCCAAGCTATCATCATATGTTCCAACAACCCTGTCAGGTCAAATCAGAATTTGCCATTTTTATACTTATTTGGTCATATTTATTGTCATGCCTCCCTCATGAAAATCAAAGTTCCATGAAGGCCAACCATGTCGTGGTCTCTGCTGTCTCCAGTTTGCCTATGTGTTAGTTTCTCGGAGCTGTATAACAAAGTACCACAAACTAGGTGGCCAGACAACTGAAATTTATTCTCTTGCAGTTTTAGCATCTGGAAGTCAGAAATCAAGGTGTTAGTAGGGCCATGCTCTCCCTGAAACCTCTAATGGAGGATCCTTCCTTGTCTCTTCTGGCTTCCGGTAATGCCAGGCCTTCCATGGCTTGGAGCAGCGTAACTCTCATCAGTGCTTCCATCTTCACATGCCAGTGTTCCCTGTGTGTCTGTGTCTCTTCTCCTCTTTTTTTTTTTTTTTTATAAGGACACCAATCATATTGGAGTCAGGTCTGCCCTGCTTCAGTATGACCTCATCTTAACTTGATTACATTTGCGAAGACTCTATTTCCAAATAAGGTCACATTCATAGGTACCAGATACTATGACTTTGACGTATCTTTTTGGGAAGCACAATTCAACTCTTACCAGCCTAGCACAGTAGACACTCAAAGAATATTTTGGAAACGAGTGAACATTTTCAGTTTGTAGAATATAGTGAGCTGATTTCCAGAGCAGCAAATTACAAGTGCCTCAGGCTGAATGTGCAAGGAGAAGGAAGCCTGTAACTGTATAAAGCCAAAGCAACTCACTGGAAAGAGAACATTCAGATAAGCCAGTTATTTGGCATTACACAATTTTTTTAAATCTTGGAAACTGAATTTAAAAATTTTCCCACTGATATCGAAAGCTGGCCGATAAGGCAGCTGAAGTTTACAAATGTGTCTACCTATATCCTTCTTTGGCTTCTTACAGCAGAGTAGATGTGTGTAATGGCTGAAGGCACAGAAGCTCTGGGAAGGACATGGCTTGCCTAGGAAATGGCAGGGCCAGGATGGGGGCCCAAGCTAGTCTAACTCCTTGGCCAGTACTCATGAAGGCAGTGCCTGTGTCAGCTTCCCAGGCCCTGGACAAGATCCATCATGCACAGTCTTTGTGTGGAGCTGCGTGATAAACACTCAAGAATGAAGAAGAGGACAAGATGGGAGGAATTTTGTGTAGCTTTAAAAGAATCTGACTAGCTAGGACTTGGATATTCAGAAGTGAGATTGGTTTGTATTTTAATTCTATTAAAAAACAAACAAGAAGCACAAAAAAGACTCCACTTTCCAGCATGTCTTTTGAGATCATAACTTCACGGTAGATTAAAGCTGGAAGACACTGTGTGTAGGGCCCCTGTGCTCAAGATGGATAAAATTTCAGGGGTAGGATTAAGTCTCAAGACAAAACAGAACATCCTAAGATTGTCACCAAAGGTTCTAGAGAGATTCAGGCGGGACTACAAGTCTCTCTAGCTGTGACCCTTAGGAAAACTTCATGAGGGAGGGGAGATTCCTTTGACTCAGGTCTGGAGGGAAAATGCAAGTGTCACAGGTAAAAACTCATTCTGAGAAGACAGAATAGCTTGAGCAACGAGGATAGGAAGGGACAGTGTGGGGTATAACCAAAAAAGTGCATTGGGACCATTAGCTCATTCTTCATGAGGACCCTTGAAAGGGAATAACAGGGGCTTACAGTAGGGCCCAGGGCCTCTGAGCTTGTTTCCTCATCTACAAATAAAAGGGTTTACCAAAGATTCCAAGTGAGGCCTCCAGTGCTTCAGAGAAGCTGCTTTGATAAGGTTTTCACACTGAGCTCTACCTTGTTAGGACCTTATCCTAAAATTGGTTTCTGTGCTTTAAAAGCCACTGGTCTCCATAACGAGTTCCCTCTTAACTGTCTGTTTCTTCCTGCTACAGGCTTGGAAGATCCTCAGTTTGTTATTTAAATGAAGCATGACTCACTCAGGATTTACCAGCTAGTTTAGAATTGTCTTTGGCTGTATTAAATCATTTGCCCTGTTTCCAAGGGGAAAATCTATTTTTATTTATATCCTTAGGAGAAAGAGCTTGGTGGGGCTAAAAGAGTCCTGGGAAGCAAGTCAGCAGATCTGGCTCCATGCTGTAATAACAAAATATCATTCACAAATATGTCTGTACAAATGAGGATTTGTACCATAAATGCTAACTAGCAACACCATCTCGGGCAGGTCTCCTCACCGCTCTGTCCCATCTCTCAGACCAGGACAGGGCCTGACTAGCTTCCCTTACAGCATTTTTGTGAGGATCAAATGAGATAATACAGTTGAAAGTTCTTTACAGATTGTAAAGTGATCCACCTATACAATGTGGTGGGTGGTGCTGAGGGTGTCAGGGCTTGGGAGAGCAGCTCTCCTGGATGACTGTGGAGGGGGCAATTTGACTCTGGAGACCTCAGGAAATGATGGATTTTCTCTGATAAGCGTTTTTCAGCTTGGTTGTATAAAAGAATAAGTGAGAAAGAATAAATGCATGTGCCACCGATTTTAGACGTTTCCCCTCACCCAAGTCCCAGGCAGCCTTCTCAGCCACAAGGTCAATGAAACGAAGATTCATTATGAACACTAGCAGAGGCCAAGTGGAAGGAGCCTCGGCCAAGATGAACCCCAGGGGGAGACAGAGGCAGGTCTCGTCTAAGTTCCAGAGATGTCGATCAGTCCCTTGCATTATTTGTGAGCTCAAGATAGGGCCTTTTTAGTTATTTTTGAATTCCTAATTAAAATCACATCATTAGGCCAGTGAATGACAGGGCACAATTTCTCCTGCAGTTTAAGAAAGTACTGATTCTTCCACGTAACTCATTCACTGGACAATTTATTCACCAAAACTTAATCAATGACATCTATCCCTCTTTAGCACGAACCACCATCCCCATCAGTTTCTTTGACCTTGAATTGCTAGAGATATTTCTCAGATGATTCAAATATGCAAATCTTCTCATTGGAAGGATTGAAACACCAAGGGATTGCAGCTCTAGCTGGACTGTCAAACTGGGATACCAGAAAGAATGTCTTTGTCCAAACACATCCCAAACCTCTCCATCTCGCAGAACCAGCATCCTTTAGCGTGGTTGAAAGTATCTCTAGTCTGACCTCGTTCTGAAGGCAGCAATGTCCAGTGGCAAAAACCCTGAACTGGAGTTCATCCTTTCTGCTTTTGGTGCCTCAGTTTCTCTGATCCCATAAGGAGGTTGAACTACTCCTGCTGTAAAGCTCCATTCATTCTGGGGCCTGAGGGAGTAACACTGGCTAAGAGGGAAATTGAGAGATAGAGCAGTTCTGCTTTTAACAAGTTGACACATTCTGAATAAGGTTCCCTTTGGTGAAGGATTCTGCTGCTAAAAAAGGCCTGAAAAACACTGGCCTTCATCCCATGACTCTGAGACTATCCCAACAACTTTCTTTCCCTTTGCCCTTGTGGAAAGCATTATGACTTCTTCCTGCACCGACTTTACTCGGAACCCCCAGCCCAGCACGTGCTCTAGTTCCAGTGTCACTTCCTCCAAGAGGCCAATTTGCCCATGAGGCTCTTGGCTTCTTCTGAACCCCCTGGTTATACCAGGACAACATGCTGGGTATCTCAAATGTGCCCCTACTTCTCCAGCTAGATTGTATGACCTCTGGGAGAAGGGACCACATTCTGATCTAGCAGTAATCCTGGCACAAGGGATGCCCAGCAAGTGTCTGCAGATGCTGCAGGATGTCACATCACTGGCAGAGCCCTGAAGCTGGAGGCTGCTTAAAAGAGGGTCATACTCAACTCTGGGCCCCAAAGTGGGGACAGAGAGGAAGTGGATTCCCAAGGCTGGCAGAAAGTGGAGCAGCATCAGAGATGACAAGGGAGCATCCAGACTGGCTCAACCTCTTTCATAGCTCCCTAGTCCTTCCAGACCCTCTCCCAGATTGCTCGGGGCAAAGCTACAGACACCCTAGAAACAGACTACATTGCCTACAATAGGCTCCCTCGCTCCCTCTTGTGAAGAGACCAGACTCCGACTCTAATCTGTCTCTGCCTCTGACAGTGGATGAGATTGAGTGGGTCCCCTCTGCTCTCTGGACTTCTGATTCCCAGGTCCTATCTCATTGGCTTTCCCAGAATTCTGCCCCTCTGGTGCACGGATACCTTGTTAGGGTGGTCTATTTTGCTCAATTCTGTCTGTACCCAGGGGACCTCCCTCTTCCTTTCCTTGGCTCTACTTGCTTGGAAGGGGAACCATACCTTGCCTTTGGGTCCTGCCTAACCACAGACCTCAACCTGTATGGATTCCCCAGGCTTAGCCCTCCCCGCCAAGGATTTGGGACAAAGGCAGTCTTGGCTACTTTGATAATGTTCACAATAAAAAACAGGGGATCTTCCCTGGGCCCTGCTGTGAAACAGCAGATGCCTTGGGGTCTGATGGTGTCAGTGACACATTCTGGGCAGTAAAGACAGCCAGCCTGACCTGCAAAGAGCATTGAATAGAGCTGGCAGTGCTGAGAAAACAGCAACCAGCATGACCCCCAGAGAGAGGCCTATGGAGGGATGTTCCCTGTGTAACCTTGGCAAGAAGCCTCTCCCTCCCAACCTCCCTTTCTTCCTTTCACAAACATTTACTGAGCGTTTCTATGGGCCAAGCCCTCTTCTAGGTCTTGGGACTTCAAAACACAGTCCTTGCCCTGGAGAACCTTGTAATCCAACCAGGGAGGTAGAAATGGGAACCTATAATGCCTCAGTTTTCCTATCCGTGGATAAAGATGTCCCAGCTCTGATACTCTGGGATCCCCTCAGTTCAAATGCTACTTCATGATGTTCTCAG
Organism: Galagoides demidoff; assembly: GCA_963574575.1. Classification (NCBI taxonomy): domain Eukaryota; kingdom Metazoa; phylum Chordata; class Mammalia; order Primates; family Galagidae; genus Galagoides; species Galagoides demidoff. Next base: position 13,790 of record CAUYQV010179438.1, read on the forward strand.
CTCATGAGACTCATGTTTCCTCCAGTTTGGGTAAAGTGGTAGGCCAGAGTCAGCGGGTGACCCACAGGGAAGAGTTAGTGGTAAACAAGCCAGTCTGCAGTGTGGTTTGTTGTAGCCAACAGACCTCTGTGGTTTGGTTGTTGCTCTCCAGATGTCCATTGCTCTCCAGCTCCTGCAGCCAGCAAAGCACCCTAAAACTATCAAGGACTATTTCTAGCATTTCCAGGGGATCTAAGGAGGATCAGATGGAAGACAGATCATACTATTGATGTCTCAGCCAGCATGAAACACAAGCTCCCCTCACCATTGGTCCAGGCTCTCTGCAGGCCTCCCAAGTCCATATCCTTCTCTTCCTTGGCTAGGAATTGAGGGATATGAAAAACATGTCTGAGTGACTAAAAACTGTCAGGTTGAAATCGGTCCACCAATTTCTAAGGATCCAGCCTTAGTTGGCCCAGTGTAGTGCTTAACTAACATTTTTCTGGCTAGTAGCAATCTCAGAAGTTAGAGAATCCCTTTCACATTCACATCTTTCTCTCTCACAAACTCCATATGCCACACCAGCCATCCTCCCTTCTCTCTGTTTCCCGAGTTGAAACATAACAAACAATGAAGGCAATACCCAGGTTATTGGACACGCCCAGGATGGCTCCACAATCCAACAGAGTATGAGAACTGTGGTGTAACAATTTCCTCTTGGGAACCTGTGTCATTCCATCAGTTCTATTGTTAAGCTTAACACTGGTCTCTGCTTGGTATCCTCCAGAATTTGGTTTTCTTTTTCTTTCTTTCTTTTTTTTTTTTTTTATTTACTCCCCTTCCCTTCCCCTGGAATTTGGTTTTCAAAGTCCTTCCTTGCCCTGCATTTGCAATATCTGCAGAGAAAGTGGCCCTAGCCAGTCCCATCTACCATAAACTAAAATTTCTAATTCTCTGGCCAAGGAAGTTTCATCTTTCAGGTATACAAAAATACACAGGCTGCCAAAATACTTCTCATGTATTGTTTAGCCAGAGTTATCTCAGACCAGAGACAGGGACATGACCAGGCAAACTTCAGGGGTAGCCATGGAGCTATCAGAGGTCTTATGATTAAAAGTAAATGGATTTAGAGACTTTTCCATCACTAAATGTACAAGGTGGCCACTCCCTCTGCTATCTAAGAGGGAGTTTCCAAAGACAAGAGGGCAGGACAGCACCCATAGCTCAGTGGATAGGGTGCTGGCCACATACACCAAGGCTTGGGGGTTCAAACACGGCCCAGGCCTGCTAAACAACAATGACAACTAAAACAACAGCAACAACAAAAAAATAGCTGGGAGTTTCGGCAAGCACCTGTAGTCCCAGCTACTCAGGAGGCTGAGGCAAGAGAATCGCTTAAGCCTGAGAGTTGGAGATTGCTGTGAGCTGTGACGCCATAGCACTCTACCCAGGGCAACAGCTTGAGACTCTGTCTCAAGAAACAAAACAAAAAAACAAAACAAAACCAAAGACGAGAGGGCACATGACAGCAAGTGGGATGAAGTTGCCTTTACCCGAATACCAGATGAATACCAGCCCTGGCCTCAGGGGTAGCAGAACCTCTATGAGAAGTTTCCAGGAATCAGCAA
>CAUYQV010179439.1:0-10818 GCA_963574575.1 Galagoides demidoff
GAAGACCTGGCAGGAGTGAGAGTAAACTATGTATTATCAGAGCACAAGCTGGCCTCCCCTAACTGATTCAATGATCCCAAAGGCCACCCATTTACAAGAAGAAAAGAAGACAGCTTCCCAATGTGTGGTCCCTGTGGCTTATAGTTAACTGACAGCTGGGGCAGATACTTACTACAATTTTTTCTTTGCTAACTGAATTCTAGTTTTGTTCATCACAGCAACGTGTTCAGCCCCAAAAGACGAAACAAGATTCCTCTATTCGAGGGGTTCTCAACCTTTACAGGAATCAGAATCACCTAAAAAGCTTGGTAAATACAGATTGCTTGGCTCCAAGCCCTCCCAAAGTTGAAGACTGGGAGCTTTCATTTCTAGCAAGTTTTCAGTGAAAGCTGATGCTCCTGGTCTGGGGATGCTGATGTTGATGTTTGAGGGGCCACACTTTGAGAATCACTGGTCTAAGTCAATCTTGGGAATATCAGTGTCCTTCATCAAACACTTGCTTTGCTATCCCCCCTTGCAGATGGAAATGGCCATGTGACCCAACTCCAAGCAATGAGATAGAAAGGGAAGTTTGCAGGGTAATTTCTGGGAAAAAACTTTTCTAAAAAGAATCCCTGCCAACACAACATTGAAAGAGTAGACGGAAATTGCAGGACTAACACTAACTTCAATACTTAGTATAAAGCTACAGTAATCAAGACAGCATGGTATTAAGGAAAGAAAAGACAAATAGATCAATGGAATAGAACAGAGAGTGCAAAAATAGACTCATGTAGAGTCAACTTGTCTTTGACCATGGAGCAAAGACAATACAATGGAGAAAGGTATCTTTTCAACAAATAGTGCTGGAACAACAAAACATCCACACGCAAAGAGGATGGCTCTAAGTACAGACTTACACCCTTCATAAACGTTAACTTAAAATGCTCAACATAGCTAAGTGTAAAACACAAAACTATCAAAATCCTACAAGAGAACATAGGAAAAAATCTAGATGGCCTGGGGTTTGGCGATGACTTTTTAGATATGACAACAAAAACACAATCCATAAAAGAAATAACTGAGAAACCAGACTTCATTAAAGTTAAAAACTTCTCTGTTGCAGATACTATCAAAAGAATGAAAACACACACACACGCTGGTAGAAAATATTTGCAAAGGACTTATCTGATAAAGGACTGCAATTCAAAATGTATACAGAACTCTCAAAACTATAAGAAAACAAGCAGGCCTGGCATGTGGCTCATGCATATAATCCTAGCACTCTGGGAGGCCGAGGCAGGTGGATTGCCTGAGCTCACAGGTTCGAGACCAGCCTGAGCCAGAGCAAGACCTTGTCTTGAAAAATAGCCAGGTGTTGTGGCAGGTGCCTATAGTCCCAGCTACTTGGGAGACTGAGGCAAGAAAATAGCTTGAGCGGAAGAGTTTGAGGTTGCTGTGAGCTGTGATCCCACAACACTCTACCAAGGGTGACAAAGTAAGACTCTGTCTCAAAAAAAAGAAAAAAGAAAACGAACAGCCCAATTTAAAAATAGGCCCAAATCCTTAACAAACACCTCACCAAAGAAGATATACAGATGGTACATAAGCATATGAAAAGATGTTCCACATGATGTATCATCAGGGAAACGCGAATTAAAGTGAGATACCACTGCACACTTAGAATTGCAAAAATCCAGAACACTAACAACAGCAAATGCTGATGAAAGTGTGGAGCAGCAGGAACGCTCATTCATTGCTGGGAGGAATGCAGAACTGTACAGCCACCTTGGAAAACAGTTTGGCAGTTTCTTTTTTTTTTTTTTGAGACAGAGCCTCAAGCTGTCCTCCTGGGTAGAGTGCCGAGGCATCACAGCTCACAGCAACCTCCAACTCCTGGGCTCAAGCGAGTCTCCTGCCTCAGCCTCCCAAGTAGCTGGGACCACAGGCACCCACCACAACGCCCAGCTATTTTTTGGTTGCAGCCATCATTGTTGTCTGGTGGGCCCAGGCTGGATTCGAACCCGCCACCTTGGTTATACATGGCTGGTGCCTTAGCCACTTGAGCCACAGGCACCGAGCCGGTTTGGCAGTTTCTTACACAGCTAAACATACTCTTACCATATGATCCAACAATCACATATCTTTATATTCATCCAAAGACATTGAAGATTTATGTCCACACAAAAAGCCTGCATAGGCATGTTTACAGCAGCTTTATTTATAACTGCCAAAACTTGGAAGCAACCCAGATGTGCTTTAGGAGAGGAATGGAGAAATATCGATAACCTGTGGTACATCCAGAAAATGGAATAGTAGTCAGCACTAAAAAGAAATGAGCTGTCAAGCCATGAAAAGACATGTAGGAAATTTCAATGCTTATTATAAAGTTAAAAAAGCCAATCTGAAAAGTCTACATACAGTATGATTCCAACTATCTGACATTCTGGAAAAGGCAAAACCACAGAGTAAAAAGATGAAGTGCTATCAGTGGTTAGAGGAGAGGGAGAGATGAATAGGCAGAGGAATTTTAGGAGAGTGAAATACTTTGCATGATACTATTAATAGCAGATACACATCACTATAAATTTGCCCAAATCCATAGACTTGCAAAACTAAAAGTAAACTCTTATGTAAATTATTCGCTCTGGGTGATAATGATGTGTTGATGTGGGCTCATTAATTGTAACAAACACATCACTCTGGAGGGGGAAGCTGATAACAGGGAAGGCCATGCACATGTGGGGGCGAAGAGCATATGGGATATCTGTACTTTCCTCGCAATTTTGCTGTGAATATAAAACTCTTCTTAAAAAGTTTTTTGTTTAAAAAAAAAAGGGGGTTCTTTTTATCTTGCCTTCAATGAGGTTGGGTGGCGACATGATGTTTGGTCATGGGCACCCATCTTGCAACCATGAGTTGACAAGCCTGAGCATAAAGGGCCAACATGCCAGGGAGAACAGAGCAGAGAGAGGGAACAAATCTTGGTATAACTGACATGGTGGAACCGGTGGCACCATTCTGATTCAACCTACCTCCAGGCTTCTTGCTGTGAGAGGTAAGGGTCTAAATTCTCACCCCATTATTAATCAGTATTGGGGGTGTGGAAGTTGTCAGAATCAACAGTTACACTATCAAAATAGTTACTTATGTTAAAAATTCTGACCAACAGCCAACCAATAGAGCGAGAAAGGGAGGGTTCTCACACACAAATCCTGGATCATAAGAACTATAATATCATAAGAGACTCTGAAAAAAACACAGCCTTGCACAAAGGTCATTACAACCTTAACTAAAAAAAAATACTTCTGCAAAAAAATACGCCTGCCCAGCAACTGCCCCTCCAACCCTGGACTGGTTGTACCCTTGTTATGATCCCTACAGCCAAGGGATCAAAACAATTATGTCGTCTTTCTCATTTTTCCTTTAAAAATCTTTGCCTTCCTTTACCTCCCTGAATACATACACAGTTCACTATGGCATGTGTATCACCACTGCAATGCGCATTCTTGAATAAATATCATTCTCTTTTAATGAGCCTCTCTTTGGCTGTTATAGAAGGTGACGTAAACGGTGTCAGAAGTGGGATGGAAGTGAGCTCACCCCATAGGAATCAGAGGCCCCTGGAATCAAGTGTGATACTAACTGATCCCTCTGTGCTCTCCACAGTTACCTTTTTGGCCCCAGTGAAATGAGATTCTTGGGCGCCTTCCCTTTGGTGAGTTTTCATTTGTTTGTTTTGAGGCTTTTTGGTTTTGCTTTGTTTTGAACTTGATGCAGAATCTGACTTGGTTCTGAGGCTACCTTAAATAAAGGAACTCCCGTGTCTCCCCCTGGGACTCTAAAAGGGGGGTGCTTTGTTTTCGTTTTTGGAAAGCCCTTTCTGGTATAAAAGCATGCGTCTTTCTAGTTTGAGTACTCTGGTTTCTACAGAATTTACATGTTGTCTGTGATGAGTGTCTTTTCTGTTGCATTCATCTTTGGTTCTTTCTACACATCATAAACTAAAGTGTTAGTTTAATATTTTACTCGGTTTGCACACCCAGTTAAAAAATTTTGTGAGCACTCTTGTTTTGATTTCATTTTGGTGTGGTTACACGTGTCTAAAGAATTTGGCACCCTTCTTTTTCCCTTATTTTTGAACATCTTCTGAAAGCGAAATTAAACATTCTAAAGGGCGGCACAAGATGGCCATTTAAAATTGTTGTTTTAAGCTGCTGTATCTGTGGTCTTTTGCTGCACCGCAATAGCAAACCAATACAGCAGGAAAGGCTTAATTTACAATAAAGTGGACCTTTTGGCAACAGAGCTAAAGCTGCATCTCTGGATCAGCTTATCAGCAATAAAGCTGACATTCTGCTCTCCATTTGACTCCTCGATTTCCAATTAGCTCTGAACTCCAGAGGAGAAGAAAGAGTTTGTATTTATTCATTCCATAAAAACCCCAACAGTCAGGCATTTTATTATTCTGCAACCAAAAGCACTCTGAAGTAATTCAATACCCCTCTTTAATTCTTTACAACAAGGATCAGACCTGAGATGTGTTGGAAAGATCCAAACCAGAGTCACCTCAAGATGAAGGCCTATTGTGTATTTTATTTTAGCTCCACAATAAGTCCTCTCTTCCCAAGAGCTGAGAGGAAACATAATCAATGAAGACAAATAATCATTAAGCAGGAAAAAGGTAAGTAAAGTTTCCCCGTGAAAAGCACGAATTCACACCCCCAAGCTTTCTTAGTGTATATAATTTTCACTTCCCAATTAATCACCTATCCGTAACTGGCCTTTTAAATGTAGTTTAAATGAATGGCAAAGAGCTTAGAGATTTTCTACCAAACCTTACATACAGAATCGATTGTATATTCAGGAAATCTGCTTTGAATTCAGTCACCCCTTCCAATAGCCACCCTCCAACATTTGGCAAATGCATTCCTTTTGTGCTACCAATTCAATAATTTACATCTGTCTGGCCTTCCTAAAAGACTCCTGGTCTTTGATGGCGCTACAGGAAAACCGAGCAGACAATCAGCAGAAAGATGAAATGTGAGGTTTTTAAGGCTCAGTCCCAGAGTCTGTTGAATGACCCACTTAAGAGGCAGCTTTAGAGGGGAGCAGAACAGTACCACCCTGTCTGTCTGAAATTCAAATTAGAGGAAACTAAGTCCCTGAATTTAGTAGCAGATGTAGTCCAAACAATTACAACCTCTTTGTCCCTCATTTAGTATACAGTAATTAGAATTTTTTGGCAAAGGGGGATTTCAAAAGCTTTTAGTCCAAACTTAAAGAGCTGCAAGGTGGTAGCTAAGGGGGTACCTCTGAGAAGTTTTAAACAGCTCTGAGACAGGCTGCTATGTCTGGTGCAGGGAGAACTAAACATCTGAGAAGCAGAGAAGCTGAACACTGCCGGTTTCCATGGTGACCACAGAAGCGCTCAAGTGTTCACTCTAAGGAGCCCCAGCGCTTAGGGAGCAAAGGCTGTGGGACATTTCAATAAAGCAAACAGCACGGAGATACTCAGTGAAACCTGAATGAGGTGCTTCCCTGCCCACAGTGGCTTCTCTTGTGAGACAGAGTGCCCAGCAGCTCTGGGCTGTATGGGTCTGGCCCTGTGCCAAGTTCTTTTCCACACACAATTTCATTTAATCATCACCAAAACCTTAGAAAGTAGATTTAAGTTCTATACCCTTTTGTGGATGAGTAAACTGAGGCAGGTTACTTATCCAGGATCCCTGAGCTTATAAACAGTAGCTCTCATCTAACTATAGAGCCTTATTCCTCCCACTCTCCTCTTAAATAAAAACAACTCTGACACTTCTCAACTGGGAGACTCTCTTACATTATAAAGAGAAGTGTAAACCAGGATTTCAGAGAGACAGTCTTGAATTCCAAGTTTGAGAGTTCTTATCTCAGAGGGGAGGAAAGCACAGCTTTAGAGCTTACTACTGAGCTACCTTTGCCCATCATTTCTAGATGTCATTTTTAAATATTGTCATCATAAGAAAGAATTCTCTGAAATAGGTTTGAAAGACTTGAGAATGAGGTCAATACTGAGTAAGAGAGCAGAAATGACCTTGTACCTAAGCAAAATAAGTGTTCTGTGAAATCATATGAATGAGTATGAGTTAAAGGGTTTCAGGAACCCCAGTTCAATCACTCATCTGCTCCACATGCTTGTCACTGATGCCAGGAATACCATCCTTTGTAAATAAATCCCTTGAGTTGAGATGTTTGTCCCTTGTTTAAAGATAAATATTCCCAACATGGAAGAAAATGCCCACTGAGGCAATGGCAGTCATTAACGCTGTAGTATAAAATAGTACATCAGGATACTATTGCTGAGGAGCTAATTACTACTAATCCCGAGTGCTAAGGAGCACTCAGCAGTGGGAGGAGGAAGAGGGAGAAGCCATTAGGAGACAGGTGCAATGCCCAGAACAGTGTCTGGAAAATGCAAGCTTCTAGAAGAAACCAGGATTAGTCCGAAGATGCTGTGGTTGGAAATAAGATAGAGTGAAGAAGCGCCAAAACCAACATGGATGGACTGACAATTCTCTACTTCATTGCAAACACAACAAGGAACCCATCTTCCATCTTTAGGGAGAAACCGAGTTTATCTCACTTCTTCAGAAAATCCATATTGGTAAATTCATACTTAATTCCCCTCTGTTGTGATTGCAGAAAAACCTTCTAAAACACAAAGCTATGCAAGAGGAGGGGGTTTGGGCTCAGTGTCTCCAATTGCAATCGGCCAAAGCAGAATATACACTCATGACATTGAACTATTCCATTAAAAGCAGACGATGCCCTGATACTGCCTTCTGGATCCTGTGGGCTGCAGCCAACTGGATCATAGTGGTTAGGGTGCAAATAGGAAGCAATACTCACTCGAAAGACTTTCTCCACTCTTGCAATGCTTTTCCCAAAGATGGTTCCAAGTTGGTCTCCAATTCCAGCCAATAAGAAACCAAAGAGTGGAATTCCAAAGATGGCATATAAAATACAGAAGATTTTGCCTCCTTCAGTGCTTGGAGCAATATTCCCATACCCTGGTGAGAAATATTAAAAAGAGAGAGGAAGAGTGGCAGAGAAATTAGAGTACTGACCAAAGAATCCACACACTTTTTAAAAGGTTTGTACATTCCCCCCACTTCACAAGCTTTAGGGAATAGAAGTTCATTTCAAAGGGTCAATACGATCCGAACATTGTTCCATCACTTCTCTTGCTTCTTGTAAACAGTTTTTAAGGTTTCCTGGATCAGCTTGGTTCGTGTAGCTCAGCGGCCAGGGTGTTGACCACATACACCAGGGCTGGTGAGTTCAAACCCAGCCCGGGCCTACTGAAAACAACAATGACAACTACAACCAAAAAATAGCTGTGGCAGGCTCCTGTAGTCCCAGCAACTTGGGAGGCTGAGGCAAGAAAATTGCTTAAGCTCAAGAGTTTGAGGTTGCTGTGAGCTGTGATGTCACATCACTCTACCAAGGGTGACATAATAAGACTCTGTCTCAAAAACTAAATAAATAAATAAAGGTTTCCTCAATCTGAAAACATTTTAGGAAATTGGCAGTCACTCAGAACTGCATTTCTGATGGAAAATGATAATTTTTTCAGAAACAGCAGACATAATTGGCATGTCTGCTTTAGGGAGAGCTGAACATCTGGGAAGGAGTTACCCTTGCCTTTTTTAGATTTGACAAGACTTCTCTTTCTCAGTCTTATCAGTGGACATCCTCTCCACCTGGACAGACTGGGGCTGTCTCCAAGGGTGATGAGTGCTCCACATTAAAGAGGTATCCTGGTCTAGTGCAAATTCAGAGAGGACCCGTGAATCGTACAGCCCTAGGCTGGGGAAGCCTAAAAACAGGGGAAAGTAGGAAAGAACTTTGTCCTCCTTCTCCCACTGACAGTGAAGTTTAGCTCCTGGCTCTCTTTGCCTCTTTCCTGAGAACTCCATGCCATCTCTGAGGCCTGCCTCTCCTCTCACCCACCTTTTGCACTGAGGACAGGTGCTAAATAAATGCTTGTTGGTGGGATGGATATTTGAATACAGAAGACTCTATTTACAGTCAGATCTATTAATATGTTCTAAATGTGCTTTGATAATGACAAGATCTGCATTCTTAAGAGTTTTGCAATTACATAGGTAACTTATGTATAGGGAATATTGAACCTAATGGGGTTAAAGAGAGTATTGCCAGAAGAAAAAAAAAGCTTATAACATCAGCACAATTTATGGAGAGATGAGAATCTAAATTAATTAGTACTCATCTTCATGCTGATTGGCATTACAATCTTACACTAAGTACCATCCAGATAACCATCTAACCATTCTCCCAAATTTGGACAACTTATGTTGGGCCTATTTCTGAATCCAGGTGATAGGTGAGTTATTAGGTCTGTTGAGTCACACTGGGAATGTAATACAGTAAAGAAAATGTTGATGGTTCATCCGTCAATCAGCCACCTATAGACCTAGAGAACTCACAGTTCATTTCTGCCTTGGGGGATGAGTCACTTGGCTATTTCCCTTTTCAATTTTCTGTTCTGAATCATCCAAACCTCTTACCACAAATTACCTAAATTCCAGTTTCCATTCTTAAATGAGTGTTCGAGTCAACCTCCCTAATCTTATCTCTTCATCTTTTACTCACTGTGACTTTGACTAAAATGTACAAGAAAGCTCTCAGAACTTCTCTAAGGTTCTCCCAGGAACTTGCACAAAATCATTTTCCCAAGCATTCCTCTCTAGAATAATCCAGTTGACATCAAGCTAGCTCTATTGAAAAGAGTTTATGGTCACTCTTGGAAACATTCTGGAACTTGTGGAAACAATGAAGACTCTAGCTTGGCTAGGTGCCTGTGGTTCAGGTGGCTAAGGCGCCAGACACATACACCTAAGGTGGCGGGTTCGAATCCAGCCCGGGCCCGCCAAAACAACAATGACGGCTGCAACCAAAAAATAGCTGGGCATTGGGCATTGTGGCGAGTGCCTGTGGTCCCAGCTACTTAGGAGGCTGAGGCAGGAGAGACGCTTGAGCCCAGGAGTTGGAGGTTGCTGTGAGCTATGATGCCATGGCACTCTAGCCAAGGTGATAGCTTGAGGCTCTGTCTCAAAAAAAAAAAAAAAAAAGGCTAGGAGATTGAGACCAGCCTGGGCGACATAGTGGGACCTTGTCCCTATGAAATAAAATAATTTTTTTCACATAACATAAAATTCACCATTTTAACTATTTTTAAATATATATTCAATGATTTTAGTATATTCAATATGCACCACTATCACTACTACCTAATTCTATAACTTTTTCACCACTTTCAAAAAAACCCTGGTACCCATTTGAGACCAGCCTGAGCAAAATCAAGACTCTGTCTCTACTAAAAATTGAAAAACTGAGGCAAGAGGATCACTTAAGCCCAAGAGTTGGAGGTTGCTATTAATGCTGCTCCCCAGTATCCTGGCAACCATCAAACTGCTTTCTGTTCTCCTTGATCTACGATGTCATTTAGCGTGTCTTTTGTCTTTTGCATTTCCTGTAACTTAATACAGTAGAATTTCCACAGTTGATCCCCTGCCTACATTGACCACCTCCTTAAGTTGACTTAATTTTCATAGACTGAACTGCACCACAGTTCCTTATGTTGCCCCATTTGTTACAGACCCTTGAGTAGTCAGTCAACTTACAGAGGTTCTACTGTAGTTAGATCTAGAGGTTTGAGTAGATTCAGGATTGAGAGCTTCATAGGTATGCGGTATACGTACACTAGGAGGCACATGATGTCAATGTGTCTCTCTCTCTCATTTTTTTTTTTTTTTGAGATGGAGTCTCACTATGTCACCCTCGATAGAGTGCTATGGCGTCACAGCAGCTTCAAACTCTTGGGGTCAAGCAAGTCTCTTGCCTCAGCCTCCCAAGTAGCTGGGACTACAACAACGCCTGTAGCCCACCACAACGCTTGGCTATTTTTTGTTGCCATTGTCATTGTTGGTTAATGGCCCGAGTCAGGTTTGAACCCACCAACTTTGGTGCATGTGGCTGGTGCCGTAACCACTGTGCTACGGGTGCCGAGCCAGCGTGTCTCTCTTTTGTGATGTTAGCAGCTGATCCGTATCATCTAGATTCATAATCTACTGGGAGTTACCAAACAGTGATATTCAAATTCTATTCCTTCTTCATTTAATTCTAGAATGCTTCTATAAAGAGAAATTTCTCCCCATCTTTTTTGCAGGTTTTTTTTTTGGTCCGGGGCTGGATTTGAATCTGCCACCTCCAGTATATGGGGCCAGCGCCCTATTCCTTTGAGCCACAGGTGCCACTCTCTCTTCATCTTTTTTTTGGAGACAGAGTCTCAAGCTGTCAGCTTGGAGTGCAATGGCATCATAACTCACAGCAATCTTCAACTCTTGGGCTCAAGCAATCCTTTTGCCTCAGTTTTTCTATTTTTAGTAGAGACAGGGTCTTGCTATTGCTCAGGCTGGTTTTGAACTCCTGAGCTCAAGCAATCCATCCACCTCAGCCTCCCAAAGTGCTAGGATTACAGGCATGAGTCACCATGCCCAACCTCTCCTCATCTTTTATGTAGTTAACTTGTACAGAGTATTTAGAAATCAGTGTAAAGAAAGTCAATATAAATACTTACTTCTTCACTCAATTTTCAAATTGCTTGCTTTTCAAGATTTTGAGTTTGGGGCAACACCTGTGGCTCAGTGAGTAGGGCTTCGGCCCCATATACTGAGTGTGGCAGGTTTGAACCCATCCCTGGCCAAACTGCAACAAAAAAATAGCCAGGCATTGTGGTGGGCGCCTGTAGTCCCAGCTACTTGGGAGGCTGAGGCAAGA